>OY720031.1:2352442-2404693 GCA_963082485.1 Eudonia mercurella
AAAACCTTTATCACAAATCTTCAAATAATGTGCAAGTGAGAAATGATAACATGTATCGTGTCCTCTAAAGTTTGCATGAACCCAAAACCGATTTGTATTAGGTATACAGGTGTATGTAAAATGATCGCCAAGCCGGAAGCTGACGTGAAGACATTCCAGCTTGCGACAGTTCTCAAAATAATCAGGAAAGTTTAATAATAGTTCCCCATGATAGTTTTTTGTACGGGTAAGCACTTCATCTCACCCGATGTTAAGTGATGCATTAAAACTGATGTTATGACGACATATTTAGATAAAATGGTGATGGCTAGGCGGACTTAAAACAAACCCTACCACCAACAAACAGTCTAATCATGTACCTCCACTAGGAATCTAATTAGGATTGATCTCAGGATTTTTTAAACGGTTTTATTTAGTTTGGCCTGTTTATTTATTTGTTTAGGTCAAATCTAGGTACCAGTCATCACACCACTCTCCTCATCAACCTAGGGCATTGATCAGACAAAATAATAAAATCGTTGGGCGTGTGAAATTTACCGCTATATCATAATAAAAATGCTATTTACATATTTATGCAGGTTACGTGCGCCCAACGATTTTATTTTTTTGTCTGATCAATAGCCCTAGGTTGACGAGGAGAGTGGTGTGATGACTGGTACTAGGACCTACCGACTTATTTTTAGCTTTTAGTATATTGTCTACATCATCTTTATTTTCAATAAAACCGTTAACCTTAAAAAAAAGATCACAATTTCTTTTTATAGTAAGGTTGGCCAATGACTGCTCTGCCTGAAGTTAAGACTTAAGCAGAATCAGAGTCCAGATACAAGGACAGCTAGTGACACAGGAATGTAATTTGAGATTGGTGTAACACCAATGAGATGAACTAGAAATTTGCTGGCCATGCCGCCGGTCGCTCTGTAGCGTGTCCCACCCGGCGTTAGGTGATTACTATGGTAGCTAGCTCGATGGCGCAGTGGTTAACGCGCCCAGTCTAAAATTGCTGAAGGTAAGCAACTTTCACATGAGCTGGTCATTGGATGGGTGACAAAAAAATTATCATCTCGAGCTCCTCCGTGCTTCGGTAGGAGCGTAAATTGGTCCCGACTGCATTAGCAGTCGTTAACAACCACCAATCCGCACTGGGCTTGCGTGGTGGCCCGTTTTTCCTATCCATCCATATATCATCATGGTTCAATAGTTTATTTATTCCATAACATCATCCATACATCATACCTACTACCCATTATCCTATCTTCTACTACTACTACCCCTATCCGAAACTGAAGGACTTCAGGCTCTTCGCTCTTAAGGACGTTGCCAAACTTATGGCATCTATCTTTACAGAGGAAGAAGAGTGAAAGGATGGGGTTGCACAAAAGATCCCGATGGGTCGAAGTGTTACTGCGAGAGGGAAACCTCAGATTCTTATCTTAGTGGGGCCTGCTAAGGTTTTCCCATCCTTTCACTCTTCTTCCTCTGTAAAACACTACGATTATATAACTGATAGACACCGGAGACGAGGCAGGCCAAAGCGGAGATGGGGGGAAGATTTGAGCACTTTTTTGCCTTAGTGGTATGAGGTGGCCGAAAATAGAGAAGAGTGGAGCCCTGCGGCTCCACTCTTCTCTATTTTCGGCCACCTCGGAGGCCACAGGGGAGGCTCCCCACCAGGGGAGGCCTTTGCCCAGCAGTGGGACACAAAAATAGGGCTATTAAAAGAAATATTATCTTGATCAGAAACCACCAGTAACGATAAGATAAGATACTACCCATTGGTGATGGAATGGTGATTATGGTGATAGTGGTGGTACTGTACCTGAGGCCCGAAGCTGGTTGATCCTGCAGGCAAGGTTGGCCCACACGCGGCGCGCGGCGACGGCGCTGAGTCGCCCCACCGTCTGCACCGTGTGCAGGGCTGGGTCGCTCGTCGCTTGCGTCACCTCACCTGTACAATGACAATGGTTTAGGTATAAGATAATACAAAGAAAAACTTAAAAGTAACACTCGGAAACATACAACTTGTTTGTATTTAGTAGTTGTGTACAAAAAATCGGTCTGCGAGTGCTGAGGTTAAGCAACTTTCGCAAAGGTCGGTCATTGAATGGGTGACCAAAAATTTATCACATCGAGCTCCTCCGTGCTTCGGAAGGCACGTAAAGCAGTTGGTCCCGGCTGCATTAGCAGTCTTTAACGATCACCAATCTGCACTGGGCCCGCGTGGTGGTTTATGGCCCGTTCTCCCTATCCATCCATAGGGAAGGCTCGTGCCCCAGCAGTGGGGACATTAAATGAGCTGATGATGATATACAAAAAATTACTTTAAAATAAGATAGACCAAGTAAAATAAGGTATTTGTTGTTAGCTGCACAAAGCTTCCATAGTGGTAGGTAATGTACAATGACGGTTGCTAAAAAAAATCTCACTGAAAGAGATGCTCTTGGCCTTAATCTCACCTGATGTTAATTGACAGAAACATACTTAGAGAAAATAGTGATAACATGCCAGGCGGACTTAAAACAAGACCTACCACCAACCAAACAGAGTACACCAGTAATATCTACCCACTGCTATAAATCTAATTCGGTGCTTTTATTATCTTTATTGCTTTCCCATATGTATTACAAGGATCTTAGAATAATGTCAAGAACAGTATGGACCCTGTCGGGCACAGCAAATATTAGGGGTGAGGAGGACGTTTTTGATGTGCTTTTTCATTATATTTAAATTTATTATTTTGTAGATCGTCTTTAAAATACTCTTGTAATGTTTACTACCCTTTTCTGTAAGTAATCGTTTTAATTTCCCTAAAAATTATTTTTCTGATAGGATGTTTTTAATTGTAATTGGTAATTTGTTAAATATTTTAAAGTACATCACTAAAAGACTGCTTGCGTGTAGATGAAGTTTTGAGGTGGGTAGCATTAGTCTTCATCGAGTTTTTGGGTGAAATGAATATTTTGTAGGGATGTCCTGTCTATTAGTGAAAAAATGAGAGTATTGTTTTACAAACCTCATATATATAAATACATGGTAGAGTTAGAGTGCTTAATTGTTTGAATTGAGATCTGCAGCTATCGGTTTGTTGTATATTTACGATAATTCAGATTAATTTCTTTTGCTGTGTAAATATATTTGGCCTTTGACGTTCTTTACAGCTTCACCGGACATTTCCAGGACATCTGACCTTTAGACCACATCATCATAATTAACAGTCCATCCTATAGTTTTCCAGACTAGTTTGTATTGGTGCCTGCATCCACCAAACTCCTGCTGCCTTGACTTAATCTGTTGTCTACCCAGAATACAGACACAATAGAACTTTAATTGTTTAGCGGCTGATCAGCGCTCGCGCATATCAAAGGTAACCTATCGTCTGCTGTGAATATAGACCCTACCCATCAATAGTAGTGATGACTTGATTTCAATGATGGTGGCCTATGCCCAGCAGTGGGACAGTTATATGCTATTTACCTTACTTTTTTACTAATCATTGCTCGCCGCAGATGAGAAGTTAATCATCCCTCCACCTTTCACATCTATAATAGCAAAATAGCTATCAACTCACCGGTGGGCTCGGGCTGCGGCCCTACAGGCGGCAGGTAGGTGTCCAGCAGCTGCATGGCGTAGGACGCGCCCGTGTCCAGGCCTTGCACGGCCTTTTGCCCGTAGGCCGTGGACAGGAGAGCGTTAGCCTTGGCCCACGATAACTCCTTCAGCGAGTGGACGCGCTTCTCGGCGACCTCACGCGCCACGCATACCTATGTGACAATACATAGTGTTAAATGTTAAAAAAACTTCTTTGGAACTACCATGGACTAATAATACACAGAGAAGTTCATTATAATATTAATATTTATGTAGCAAGCATGAGTACAATGACAGGAATTTTTAATATTATTTTTATACTATAGACCGCCCGCAGTTTCACCCGTGTGCTTCTCATTCCCGTGGGAATATCGGGATAAAAAGTATCCTGTGTATAAGCAACAAATATACACACAAACTTTCGCATTCATAATATTAGTGTGATTAGAATTCGCGAGCGTTTTGCGGTTCGGTTCGGCGACCACAATCTGGAAATTTAACCCAGGACCTCCAGTATCGAGCCGAGCGCTTTGTAACGGCCACCGAGGCGTATCAATAACGTTCCATAGAAGCGTTTTAATACTTACCTATTTAAACCTAACTAAGTACATAGTGCGACGACTTGAAAGTTATGAAATAAATAAAAATATAAATAGATTATGCTGCTCAAAAAAAAACAAAGCCAATTACAATGGTTTCTTTCCTATTCCGGTTCATGGTTCAACTTGTTATCGAAGTATGTATTTAACACACAATCTTATCAATCGTCACGCTACAGCCGCTACACTGCTTCATGTGGCTACCGTGCTATCAGCATTTAATAAAAATAACACATCAGCTACGACAACACCTCATTAAAAAAATGCACTCATAAGCGGATATAAGCACTGTGGTGACGACTTTGTTGACTTTGTTCGTTGCACAACAATGTAACAACTTCATTTGAGTTTCTATTAGGGTTTCCACCATTTTCAGGACATTTATATGTAGCTCTTGCACTCCGGAACATATAGTACCACCAGCAGCGGGGCAGGGCCCATGCTACCGGTGGTCAGGGCTGCAGAGTGAGGAACCTCCTGACAATACGTGCCGTGTCATGCAGTACTGCTTTCTGAATCTGACCCTTGATCCAACCATCAAGCGAGAGCCTCTAAGGTGTTGGTCGAGGCTCTTCGCTATCAGACCGTTCGCTGAAACGACTATCGGAACAATGATCGTCGAATCAACATTCCACATGGCGGTCACCTCGTGAGCCAAGTCAAGGTACTTGCCGAGTTTGTTCTTCTCAGCTTTCATGAGGTTCTCGTCATGCGGGATGGTGATGTCAAGTAGTTTGTATAAAAATCACAAAAATAAATAGTAGTCAAAAGGCAACTTTCACCTTTTCAATCATGCATTTGATTCTGAAGCAACATGCATTTTCCAAATTTCCTGAAATTAATCAACACTATCTACCTTACTCTGTAAGCCAAAGGAGTCCTATTCAATGTCGACAACTCGAATTTGTTCGCAACAATATTTGCGTAAAGTTATATGTAAATTATTATAATAGGATACTTAATTTTATAGTAGGTTTGGCAACCCTAGTTTGCATGCAAGTTATATGAGTACCTCCACTGGGTAACTACCTAGTCATGCTCAGCTTTCACTGCCCAGATCGAGATAACTTTATGAAGAAAGGTTATCTAAAAAGATACAATTGTTGCTAACAATGTATCTCCTATTAGAATAGAGAATAAAAATGATATTGAGGCATTCTTCTGTTCCATTCCTCTATAATAATAACTCTATTCCTAAGAAAAAAAATTGTTCAGATAGTTTACTTCCTTATTTATTACTTTAAAACATTACTTCCAAACTTTGCATTTTATCATAGAGTTATTTGAAAAACACTTTGTAAAGAAACAGTTTTCGGCTCAAAATAAATGTTTAGGTACTTGGCAAGTTGTCAAATGCAACCAGATTTCCCTGATACTGCATGTTTACATGTTTAAAGACTCATTCCATAATACCTATAGTGTGAATTAAGAGCATGCACCTATAATAATTACAACAGAATTTTTAAGAAATTATTATCTATAGAAATGTAAAATACTAAATCAGCTAAAATCTAACTGATGGCTACTTTATGGTAAGCAAAACTGAAAAATGGAAAGTGGAGCTGAAGCTGACTTCAGATCCTGATTGGTGGAAAGCAGCTCAGCAAAAGGCAACAGGGGTCTTTACCAGAAAGCCACCAAGCAAATGAATATTATAAGTTTAAACTAAAAGTAGTACTTATAATATAGAATTTTGTTTTGGAGTTTAGGTAAATACTTAGAAAGTATTATAGTTCGGAAGTCTGTATTCATTACTACTTATCTATACTAATATTATCTGAAGAGTTAGTTTGGTTGAACGCACTAATCTCAGGAACTACTGGTTCGAATTTAAGAATTATTTTTGTGTTGAATAATCCATTTATTGAGGAAGGCTATAGGCTATATTACATCACGCTATAACTAATAGGAGTGGAGCAGCAATGAAAAATGTTGCAAAAACGGGAAAATATTTACACGGGTGAAACCGCGGAGTACAGCTAGTATTTTATAATATTGTTGTGCCCTTTGTGAGTTTATATGGGAAATATTTTCAACCAACTTCAGAAAAAAGAGGAATCTGTCTGTATATTTCATTATGTAACATCATTGTTGTAATCACATAATGCAATAAACAATTATGACTATAAATCAATGTAGTTTGTCATAAAAGGCTAGCTAAATAAATACAAACAAGTCAGTCAGTATCAAGGATTCCACTACACAACTACACAAGAACTGTTCACTGTCAGTCAGTGTAGTAAAGAATCCTATAATGAAACATTGCTGGCAATCATGCAACAAAGCATTGCCTCTTCCTGTGTTGTAGATGGTTGTAGCATGTCGCTCTGAAGATAATCACATCCTGTTATGTTTTATTGAAAACATTTCCATTTAACATTAAGTAATGACCTTCATTACTAAACTTCATTTATTATTATATCAAATAACAATAGGATTAACTTGCATTAAAGTAACCACAGACCTACCTATTATATCAAATCCTGTAATGTATTGTCTGCACTGTCTGATACCATAACAAAAGTGATCAGATTCAAAATGTTTGTCAATAATTGTTTCACTAACTCAATACAAAGGATTGCATTAACTTTATTATAAAACAAAACTACCTACCTACCTAAGTAAAACAATGTTAATATAAGCATTCAATTATTTACCATTGTAATTAAAACTCTATGCAACTGTAGGAAATTAATGTGAGGTGGTGCGTGTTTGAGACCAGCTTATAAAAAAATAATAATAACAATTTTCAAATAGTAATTTGATAACAATAAAATTTGTCTAAAATTAATTGTAACCATAATCATAAAATTAATATTCACAGCAAGCTGATAGAGATGCAGCTATTCACATAGTAATTTAGGTGAAGTAATTAATTGCAAAGGGGGTAGCTTAAAAAAAAAGCATTTTTATATAGGTAGTTGATTGTAACTTACTTTATTAACATGTGGTGAGATTCTTGAGAGCACTGCCTGTTTGGTGGTCTCCACAATGACCTTGGGCTGTTCAGTCACGAGTGGGACTCTGCGCTCCAGCTCGTCTATGGCTGCTGCAATCTTGGCATCACCAGCAGCAAGAGGAGCCGCCATGTATGGTGCTGCTGTGACTGCTGCGAGGGTCACACTCGCTTCGGCTGTTGAGAGGGCCCATTCTAGCAGGGAATGAGCTCCTAAACAATAATAATTACATATTGAGTACAAATTAATTTTTCTTGTAGCTCAACTGACTTATTGGAATTCCAGAATAAGAAATCAAACAGAATCTAGTAGGTATAATGAACAAAACCATACAAAATAAGTGTTTAATAGATGCTTTTTTCTTTTTGAAGAAAAGGCAAACACATCCTCTTTTCTTTCTGCTTAATATCAGTTAGAACTGATATTAAGCGGACAGAAAGAGAAGCAGAGTCCAAAATAAAAGACAGTCGCCTCGCCTAGCCTACACAATATGCTAATGGTATTTTACACTCAATATTTTATTAGGTATAACAATCTACCTTTTACTTTGCTGTAGAAAGCTCCTACTTGGCCCACAGCAGCCCCAACAGTGGGCAAAGCCATCGCCTTCTGCACTGATTGCAGTTGGGGCATGGTTGGTGGTGCGCTGACTTCTGTTGCCATCTGAAAACCGCCAATAGAAAATAATATCTGCTACAATAAAGACAGGAACAGAATAGTTGCATAAAAGCTATAAAACTTTCGAGCAACTATGGTAAGTAGTAAGATTTTTCTTACAATTTTTTATTATCTACCCACTTATAATATAAAATAGGTAAAAAGATAACACTTGGCTACTTTAAAAAACCTACAGTATCTATGTAAGAACTATGCTTTAATATTAATTATATTTAAGCACTAAATGACCAATCAACAAACATGAAATGAAAGTAGATCAAGCTATGACTGTCATCATGAATCATGAAGAAATATTTATTGTTGATCAAAGCTGTTAACTCTAAAAATATCCAAAAAAAACAGACCAAATGCTACAAGATTAAAACTAAATTTCATTATCACAGGTTTACAAGTTGCACCAGCCAGCAATTACGCAATGAGGTCAGCAGACTCAGTTTAATTGCCTACTGGTACCTAGGTAGAAGTAGATGCAAATCGTTCGGTAGACAATAAACGCAATACTTAAATCTACATACCTTAAAATCCAACAAGGTTCCACTTCGCTTTATATGCGTTAAAACGTACGTACGCAGTGAAGGAGATTACTTCTTAATCTGTGAATGTCTAAAAAAGGAGAAACACTTATTATAAATTGTTAAAAACTTGATGTCGTCTGACTTGTTTGTTGAACGCGCTTTATCGAATGAATGAAATGAAAATGATTGAATCGAGTTAATAATAGATAACTATTGTTTTCATTCATTCATTTTTAGTGTTGCCATGGCTCTTGAATCGAAAGTTACGTTTTTGGTTCTAAGATCATTTGCGGTGCAGCTCAGTAAATTTTCAATAGTATAATTCTCTTTTTTCTATTTTTTAATTATTTTCTTGGTTTTGGCTCGATATATAGAATTATAAAATTCCTAACTAAATTTTATAAAACATTACAACATAATATTTTACTTTTTATTTTTTATTTGAAATATTGCTTTGATTGTGATTCAATCATTTTAAACTATACTCATGGTATTTACTTTATATCTAACAATAAAGGGTTTAGGCATGCTCAAGTGTTAAACTTAGTTTTGAGTTAAAAGGCTTGCTTCATCAATCAATCAATCATTAATTATTGATCAAGCTTTAACCTAAGCCCGTCATGTGATATATTTCATTTAGTATTTCCACGTTCCATTTAGCTTCATCCTTCGTAGATCAATAACTAATTTGGGTTTTTGTTTGATAATGGACAATTACAGATTCAATTCAATTAAGATAATAAAATTAAGTTAATAAATAAATAAATAAAAAAAATAAAAAAACTGACTTCTGCAATAGGTATTATAATAAGATATTTCATACAAAATTCAAAAGTTACAAAATTAACAAATAACTTTAAAAAATTAACAGTTCTGGCAACATATAAATGAATGAATGATCAATCCATCAACCATCAAATGAATAGAATAGAATGTTATGGAATGAATGGATACTGGATGAATCATTCAATCTTATCTTATCTTGCTCGAGCGAGATTGGATGGACTAGAGAAATCGAATTTAAAGAAATAATTGCATTGAATCGTCTAAAGAGAATTCCTCTACGAATTGAATAATGTTATTGGAAGATATGATCAGATGCTGGGCTATGTTCATAATTAGGTATATTTATTAGATACTTACATGACGACAGGTGGAAAAACGCTCGGCTTTATATCCGGTACCGTACCGTATTGGCACTATGCTTTTAAAATTGTGGCATTGGGTTAAAGTCCAAGGTCGGCCAGTGTGTTGTGTTTTGGTGTTTCCGATGCATAGGTAGGGTAGTGGCACCAGCGCTTGACAGGAACCAGTGATCAACATTATGTTTCCATAATCATTAAAAATAGAGGTCAGCAACTGCTCTTCTTTAGCAATAATATTATACTGACCACCTACCGATAACTTGATTTCAATGGTGGAGGCCTTTGCTGCGCAATGGGATATTATTATGTAGGGCCTGGTGCCCTGGAAACTGCTGTTGGAAACTTTGGGTTTTCGTCGCCAAAAAACACAGACCCCAAATATACATATAGAAAAATAACAGATTTTAATTTAAATTTTACGAGATGACAGCTAGGAAGCAGGTTGACCTTTATTCATTTATAACTAAAAACTAAAATCAGTTGCTTACCTCTACTATATGTAAGAAATGTCAATCTCTGGTTCCTGTCGAAAACTGGTGGGTGCCACTACCCAATGGCTGTTATAACAAATTTTTTGCTAAAAGATAAAAGGAAAGCTGAAGGTGGGCTACCATATAGATATATGCATATAGTGCTGTTCGATCTGAACCCTCAACCACTAACGATCAATAAACAACATCACAACAAACCGGAGTTAGATATGTTGGTGGTAGAGTAGCTAACCAGAGCATAATAGTTAGCCTCGCAAATGGGGTTCGACCTCGGGACCTTTGTATTTGAGACTGCTTCAGTGATAAGACCACAGAGGCAGAATATAAAATACATGAGCTGTGCTGCTGTGATTCATTATGTAGGTACTTATCATCACTGCCGACCTTTGTACTTCTGAATGAATGAGACATATTGTGAGCGTCATTACATCTGGTAAATATCTAGGTATAAAAAAAAATATTATGACATTTATGAATATTCTGACTCACACCCACGCAAAGGATAAAGGAATTGGAACATACGTTGTACTTTATTCCACAGAGATTAGTGGTAATTGATTTTATGTACCTACCTCCGAGTATAAAGTCCACTTTGCAACATAGTGACATAGTGTGACTTGTGACATAGTGTTTATACCTACTATGTTAAATAGTCATGTCTTTAGACTAATTATACTGTCTAGCGGCTGGGCAAAGGCCTCCGTCATTGGTATCAAGTCATCGATACAATTTATACATCATACAATCTGAAACACACTGTCTGACCTGGGTAGGCTACTCTTGACGCAAACTCAATATCAATACAATTCCAATCCCAAATCTAAAAAATTCAAATGGCACTCTTAAAGGCGATAATAGCGCTACATTGGAATTAAATTGCGTGGAAATTGAGTGAACAAATTATTATCGAGATGGGGCGTTCCGAAATTGCGAAACTTCGAAATATCGATACATATTAATCGCATTGGAATTGTATTGAGATTGAGTTTGCGTCAAGAGTAGCTACCTGGGAATTGAACTCAGGTATTCCGGATAAAACGCCAAGTGCTTTGCAACATACAAACACTTTAAATAACTGTTTTTTTTATAACAATAAAAAAAGAACGCTGGGCCCAATGGCTTCACACGCAGTGGAGCATGGACGAATTCGAGATTTTTAATTTGGTCTCCCGTTCGATGAGCCGGCATTAAGGAAGCCGCTTATCTCGCATCGACTGCCATCTTCTTTATTCTTAGCGCTTCTGCATAGGGCCTCAGGGAACCAATTTTTAATCTCACCGGTGACCTCGAAATTAAATTGACATGAAATACATGATTAAAAATAAAAATTTCAGTGTCAAAAATAAGTTACCAGCGACTGAACAAAAAAAGGGATGTAATAAAAAAATGAAATATTTTATTGTAGGTAGGTACACCATACGAAATGGTACCAATGGTGGCCTTATCTAAAAAGCGATTTCTTTCAGGCAACCATGTAAAAAGAGCACTCTTAGTCACCGTTTCCAAAATCGCCCCCAGGCCCCCTTTCTACTAAGTAAAGTTCCCACTCACAATAAGTAATGTTAGAGTTTCTAATACTTCGGCCACCTTCGGCGTAGTCATCGTTCTTTCGAAAAAAACGTAATTAGGCCTAACTATGTATTTTAGTACATTTAATATTATGCCTATGTAGGTATTTTATAAGTACAGTACATTTAATAAGTACTTCTAAGAAGAACGGAATAAAATATGACCAATAATTTTCTGCGAATCCAATTTCACCCATATAACTACTATTAGGAAATTTATAAGACTTTGATTAAAGTGAGATAGGTTACAGTGTCACACTTATGTGTGTGTGTGTGTGTGTGACCTATCCAGCTATCTACGAGTATAAATAGTGGCGTCTATTATATAAAGCATTATTAGAAGAATGTAAATTGTAAACTTAAGCTACAAATTAAGTAACTTTAACTTAAAACATTTGTCAACAATCTCGATGGAATATAAGGTATTAGTTAAGAAACGATTCACAAACATTGTTGGTTGGCGGCCAAATACCAACGAGATGGCTGCGTTGCGTGGCGAACATCGATCGCATAAATTTGTAGAACGAACGAGGCCAACATACTCATAAACAAACATTGGATAGAGCAGCGGTTCTGATTGGCTAGTGGGCGCACTTCGTCTCTGCTCCGAGAGTGTTCGAACGTGTGCTTACGTCAATTTGTTTGAGTTTCGAATTAAAGTAATTGCCAACATGTCGTGGTGTAACGATACAGTTCTTGAATTTATAGAATTGTATAGAATAGAACAAGTGCTTTGGGACCCTAAACACCCGTTACATAGGAATAGAAGCGAAGTTACTGACGCGTGGCAGAGAATACAAAGTTCACTTAGCATTCAATGCTCGATTGCGGATCTTAAAAAGAAAAAGGAATCTCTAATGACGTCCTTTAGAATGCATTTCAATAGGAAGAAAAGGTCCGCCGGATATCAGCCGTGTTGGTTCGCGTACCCGATGATGGAGAGTTTTCTTAGCGGCAAATACGAATGTGATAGCACCAATCAAATGGAAAATGAGGTAGGTATGAAAATAAATAGTACCTACTTAAATTCAACAATAAATTATTACCTGTGTTCTAGGAATGTAAGACTAGTGTTTTAAACTGAAACATAAATAAATTGTTTGACGAAGATTGGATCAAATATATGCCAACTGCCAAGGCCATCAGCCAATTCATTGGTGATTGGTTATTTGGCTTGGATTGTCCAGTCCAAATATTTGACGGTGTGTGGTGTGGGTGTGGTGTATGTTGTAGGTATGTTATGTCGCTGTTTATAGATGTCTAAGAAAAAAGTAAATTACTTACTTAACTTACTAACAGCCGAAATTAATAACCTATCCTCAGCAAGAGATAGGCCTACTAGAGATTTGTTGCTTAGTTATTTCTGTTATTTATCGGAAAACAACAACTGTTGCTAGGTAACTAAACTAAGATAGGTCTATCTCTTACCAGAGATAGGTTATTAATTTCGGCTGTTAATGATGTAAGTAAGTAGGTATATCTACTTATTTGAAATTTCATGACACTTGAAATAGGTAGGTAATTATTACCTACTTACCTACTAACTTAGATTAATAACGCCCCTACTAATTATTAATTCCTACGTAGCTAGTAGGTAGGTGTTAATTTAGGTAGGTATTTTCTAAACTTTAATTACAATTGAAATTAGTAGGTAATTTACTTTTATAAATGCTACATACCTACCTACCTTTTTTAAATATATAATTAAAAAGGTGTTTTTTTTACATGAGAAGAATAATTTGGCTTTATTTAGGTAGGTATGTAGGTATAGGTACATTTTTTAGTTCGCCGCTTTGAAGGCAGGCAAAGGAAACTTACTTAAATTAAGAAACTATCAAAGTAAGCCTTTGCAACATTGCGATAACCGAGATACCTAATTATGACCACTAACATAATATAATATTGTTTTAGGTTAGGTATATTTTGTGCATTTTTAGCACACGTGTTTTGTACCTGAATTATTAAGTGCCAAATTATCATTTCTCTCCAATGCATTACCTTCCATTTCACATAAAATATATAGTAATTATTAATATAATTATTAATATTATATTATTAATATTATTCGTAAGTATGTATGTATGTTTTTTTTTCTCAGCTATAAGCTGGTTTTCTTGTTATTATTATTATTATTTTTATATAAAATAGCTCGGCAAATGACTCCACTTTACCTGATGTTAATTGTAAATGGAGTCCATACGCGAAAACAACTGAAAGTGAGAAGAGAAAAGAAAAACAAAGCTGCAACAGTCACCCTCATCCTGCCGGCTCACAAGGTGCCCTTTGGAAGCAGGGAAAGAGGAAGTAGGGAAACGTGTGCTGGTAGACTATTCCATCTTTTGCAAGTGCGACAAAGAGACAAGTCACCAAATTTCTTTTTGCGCGATGTAACTTTCGAGACAGTACAGACGGTGACTCCGGAGAACCGTCCCCAGATGTGCTAGCAATACTTCACGCAAGACCACACCTGTGTTTTATATAAAAGACACAACTGATAGTAGGTACAAGCGTCCCGCCCGATCCTCTAAATGTCACTACACATTTACAGAATACACCAAACATGCACACTAGCTTAGGTCCAAGACACCGTACTCGTAGAACAAGGGTACGAAGAACCGGTTCACACGCGCTCTATACCAGGTACAGACATGTACCTGGGCGCTTCTCTCCTCCTCCACGGCCCGGTCTACCCGAGCCGAGGTCCGAGCCTTTAAAGGCGCCCTCGGGTGGTTCCGCCCCCCGATCCGATCCGAACCCTTCGGAGAATCTAGTAGGGCACGGGGACGCGCACTAGTGCGCGATGCCGTTCCCTCTAGAAAACCTCCAAAGGTGATTCGTTTCACACGGCTTGAGAGACCCTTTACGTTCCTCGCCGCCCCCAAAAAAGCCCGGTGAAGCTGAAAATGCCGTCTGAGGCAATCAGCAAACTCTCTCAAAAAAAAAAAAAAAGGTACAAGCGTAAAGAATTGTCGCATACAAGCGTAAAGAATTGTCGCACTCTGTTCTGGGTGCCTAGTGTGAGTTTTGTTTACTATCCGTATTCATTCGATTACGTTTACGATAACGAAAATTAGTATGGCATTGAAGCAGCGCCTCCTGGCGGCATACGAGAATAGTTAACATTTTGTCATACAAATTCTCGTTTTCGTTAACGTGATCGAATTGCGGAAGAAACTCGCATTTGACACCCTGACCACAGAGTTTACGTAAGGCTGTTTTAATCACGACTTCGATTTAGTCCATCTGGTTCAGATCGCCGCGAATCTTCATACCGAGCATGTTGATACTGCTCTGCACGCCGAGTGATGTACCCTGAAGGGAGGGAACAGGAAGAAATGGCGACTTCTTTGCTGTTTTTTTTTTTTTATTTATTTACGAGTATTAGGAAATTCTACAGCTTTTTTACAAACACATTTTTACTTACTTATTTCAAGATACTTAAGCCAATTAGAGAATTCCACAACAAAGACTAATTTATTAACTAGGTTTTTTTTTTTTATATTTAAGGGTAAGTACAGTGCCTTGATCTCACCTGATGTTAAGTGATGATAAGGCCAAATAATAACTAATAATAATAATAAGAATAACTGTGAACGCGTATACCTGTGTTTTCTTGGCATTTAACTCAACAATAATAATGGAGCCCCATTTATATATGAGATCTTGTACCCGATTGAGCTCAATGACAAGATTCACTTATTGTTTCTCTTCCATCTTGACTTGCCCAGCCACAGGGTGACCGTTATATCCACTGTGCACTGTACTATCATCTGCATAGCAATGTTTATTTCTAAATGGAAGCATATCATTGATATGCATGAACGAAACGCGATAACGAGTAACGACCCTTATGGCACATTTATTGAAGAAATTTGACAGGTTTGGATAGGTAGATGTGCAACCGTCTGTACTTAGTACTAAGTGCAGGCGTCTGTACTTAGTACTTGAGTTTTCTCTTACTCATAATCATTGTTTTTTGCCTTTTTCAGTACCTCGGCACCTCGACATCCTACACGCATACAAAGTCTGAGCGAAACAACACCGTCAGCAGGCAGTACAAAGCTATCAACCCCCAAGCAGACAGCTACAAACAGGAGCCGGACTATCCTAAAAAGGAAGTTATAGAAGCTGTATCGTATCTAAAAAACATTGCAGACGAAAGAAGGGAAACGGACGAATGCGATCTGTATGCGCAGCTGTTGGCTAGGAAACTCCGTAAGCTTGATGAACGGCAGCGCGATGTTGCCATGCACGAAATCGACAACATAATGTTCCGCGCCAAGATGAAGAGCGGGTCGTCTGCGGCCAGGAGTTACTCGCCCTCGCCACCACCAGTGCCGCGGAAAGTCAAGTCACCCTTATTCATAGTGACGACCCCACAAACACGCATTCAGTTTGAGGATGAAAGTGTTTCGTATGATGAACATTTGCAACCACAACAGGACCCAATTTAATTTTAATGCAAAATAATTTGTTTATAATACAAAGGTGCTATGAAGGAAGTTAATGATTGACTGAAACATATTGTGCAAACAATCAATGATACCTACTAGATAGGCAGGAATTTGTTTACCGAAGTTTTTCTAAAAATAAGTTTTATAGAAGGCTGTGTTGTATTGTTGAAATTAAACTGTTTTAAAGTTTAAATCGCCTGGATTCTATTTTATTTTCATCTCCTCTCTATCTCTCATTAAATCTGACATACCACCGGCGAATCTACTGCTTTTCTTTCTGAATCATAATCATCTTCATCAGCTCATTTTGTGTTCCCACGGCTGGGCACGAGCCTTCCCTTGGATGGATAAGGAGAACGGGCCATATACCACCACGCTGGCCCAGTGCGGATTAAGGGTTGTTAATGACTGCTAATGCAGCCGGTACCAACGGCTTTAAGTGCCTTCCGAAGTACGGAGGAGCGAGAAGAGAGAATGATAAATTTTCAACCATCCGATGACCGCGCGAAAGTTGCTTAACCTCAGCACTCGCAGACTGGGCGCGTTAACCACTGGGCCATCGAGCTCCTCTTCTCTCCTCATCTTTCTTAATACAGAAGGCAATATCGGTGATATTTCAGTAGATACCTAATTATTCTACTCGTGTTGATGATCACGGTAGACACGCAAATTCAGTATTATTGATCACAGTAGAGAGAGAGAGAGAGAGATTATTTGAAAGTGCTTTCGTATTAATGATAACACAACGCTATAATTAGTAAATTTTACTTTTTATTTTTAAGTGCTAATTGCTACACTTAAGCTGAATTAAATATTTATAAAATACAGTGAAAAAATTAAATGCCTACCCTACCCAGGCAGGAATCAAACCTGGGTCTTCCGCAATCATTTAATTTTTTTGCTGTATTTTATAAATATTTAATTCAGCTATATTTAATTCAGCTTAAGTGCAGCAATTAGCACTTAAAAATAAAAAGTAAAATTTACTACCCAAAACTGTCAAATTTCTTCAATAAATATTCAACCATTAAAACATAATCATAAAGTTCAAAGTCTATTGTAAGTAAGTAAGTACTTAAGTAATTATTATTCAGTGCTTCGCTGGCTCGGCCACCTCGAGAGGATGGGAGAGGATCGTGCTGTAAAACGAGCGTACACGGGACGTCCTAGTGGCCGACGACCGGTTGGAGGACCCAGGTACCGCTGGGAGGACGAGGTCTGTAAGGACTTGCGCGAGCTCAACGCGGACGACTGGCACCAGGTGGCGCAGGACAGATCCAGATGGCGACTCTTATTATCGGAGGCCAAGACACACTTTGGGTCGCTGCGCCATTCTAGTTAGTTAGTTAGTTAACTTCTAATACATTACCTAGCTCATTTTTCTTTATTTAATAAATTTTGCTGATATTCTGAAGTATTTATCGTTAACTTTACGATCTAACAGAAAGGGCTGACCAGCTCAGCTCATGTTGTAGCTTTTAGCCGCAACGCTGATTTTCAGCTGGACCCTTACATAAAATAAATATTAAAACATTACAAGCAAAAAACAAAATATCTGTTGTTGTGACAAACTCTTGTTGAGTTTGAGTTGCTGTAGATAGGCAATTTTGTATGGACCATACACTTATCACTTGGGTAATTAACCTATTGACGTTAACCTAGTAAACCTAACCAATTTGACGCATAGAGAAATACTAGTTGTCGCCCGCGACTTCGTTCGCCAAGACTACACTATCCCACAGGTACTTGTTACCGGGATAAAAGTATTCTATATCCTAGTCCCGGGTCATGGTCTGTCTATGTATAAAGTTTCATCCAAATCCGTTTAGCCATTTTCACGTGATGCGCGGTCAAATAAACAGACAAACAGATAAACAGACAAAAATTCTAAAAACTGTTGGAACGTGTTCTGTTATCGATTCTAAGTATCCCCAGCCAACTTTTTTTCGAATATCTTCCATGTACAGACTTTCGACCCCCTTTAGCTTTATTAGGTATATATATAGATAGATACTTGACGCATCATTCTTGTCAGTTTATGGTAGTCTGATGTGCAGGAGTGTGTACATAAATGGTGTACATAGACGTTATGTAATAAATAGCAAAATCATATTTGGGCTACTTTTTAATATAATATCTAATCAATGACCCGGATGTTAATGAAGAATAGGTGCCTACTTGTTTCGATTACAACACATGCGATAACATTGCATGATTTGTAATTAGGATGGACTTTAGACTTAGCGCGTCACTTACACCGTTTCCTTTCGTAGTATTTATTTATATCTATGACAAGACATCATGACTTGCATTGTTGTTTAAGTGTAAAATGCACGAATAGTGCATGCGTTTTCTTGAAATTCTTCGTTTTATGTATTGAAATATTTATCCAGGTAGAAAGACAATATTAATAGCCAACTGCTGCTCACTAAGCTAAGCACTATAATATATAAAGTATATGTACTCTTCTTTAGCTTATATTATGCTATGCTACTATGGTCCATTGCTCAGACATGAACTTTCCCTAAAGATGGAAACACAACAGAGATTACAGGCGGGCCATGAACCACTACGCGGGCTTAGTTTGAACTGATTAACTTCTAGTGAACAAACGGCTTTATGTACCCCGTACGTATATTTAGGCCACCAATCCGTAAACCGGCCGATGCGAAAGTTGCTATTATGATGGCACGTGCGCACGCTTATTGTAGGTAATAATAATAAATAAAATATGTTTATTTTTCCCATCACAAAAATAGGTCCATTTAAGTAAGGCTTATTAACTAACAATTTAGATAGCATCCTATATTTGTGAGAGATTGGTGCCTGATAAAGGTTTCAGGAAAAAAGGAAACCTGGGCTACAGGTCGCCAGGCCCTCCCTGCAGATAGTAACTTTTTATTTTAATAAAGTTCTTAACAAATTTTTATCAAAAAGAAAAACAGATCGAAACAAATGAGAAACAGATAACCTGTTTGAGTATAAATATACTGTACTGTGTGCGAGTGTTCGTGTAATGGATGTTTGTAAATATATACCTATGCTTATAATATGTGTGGGTATGTGTGTGTGTGAGTGTGTGTGTGTATGAGAGTGTGTGAGGGGGGGTGTGTGTGTGTGTGTGTGTGTGCATGTGTGTATAAGTAAGTGAGCAACTGTGTGAATTGAGAAGAGGCGACGCAAAGCAAAGGATAGGATAGGGAAAGCTTATCTGAGAGGACAGAGCAAATCCTCCGTAGCCTCGTAGTCAAGTGACAAAAGAAATTTTAAAACAGAGGACTTGCAGGCCGTTTTCTGAAGGGGGTAGATATGGAGGGCAGCATTCATCCTGTTATAGAGAAAGGGACCGAGGAAATGGAAGAACCTTTGCGCGAATGAAGTTTTTTGGGCAGATTCGATGCAGACTTTAATTTTCCGTCGCTTATCCCTAAATAATTTGGGGTCATAGGGAACCTGTGAGTGCTTCCTGAGTACGGTCTTAATTAAGTATGAAAGTTTGTCTAACTGTTAGTACTTTCCAGTTCCTATACAGATAGACTGTGGGGAATCGATATGGGTGACCTGAAGCAACTATTAGAAGAATGCGTTGAGCCCTCTCTACCGGCAAAATGTATGTTTTAGCAGTGCTACCCCAAGCGGTGATGCAGTATTCTAAAAGTGAGTGGCACAGCGCGTAATACATCATTTTAATGGTTTTACGGTCAGCAGCATATTTTAAAGTACGAAATATGTAAATTAACTTTCGGACCCTTGATGCCAGAAGCTCAAGGTGAGGTTTGAAAGAGAGCGTCTGATCCATCAAGACTCCGAGGTATTTGATGCAGTCAGAGCGCTCCAATGAAGGACAAGAGCAAGGGAACGCACAGGGCGGGCCACTACACCCTTGGACAATGATGTTATGATCAGATGATGGGAGGTTACTTGTCCTAAGTGCGAAAGCTACATATTTCGTTTTTGAGACATTCAAAGTGAGGACGTTGCATTTTAGCCATCTCATCACTGAGTCAAAACCTCTCTGAGCAAGTTGGAAAGCATTAGCCCAGGAGTCACTACAAAACGCCAGTGCAGTATCAAAGACTTTACCCCCACAAAGTTCAATCATTTAGGTGTAGGTACTAAGAAAAAGTTTCAACATGTATATGTAGGCTTACTGGAATTGACCTCACAAGTGATCATCGTCCGTTTATATGACGTAGAACAAAAACACTAGGATTTTTATAGTATTTGTATTTCTAACACCATGAAACATAATTTTTAAATATAGGATTTCATGAGACAAATACATTTGCTTTCTAAAACTAAAAAAAAAAACTCAGCTGATACTGTCAACTGTCAAAATAGACCCGACTTCTTGGCGGGAAAGTGAAGAGTCATGTCTGCGGTTTTGTTTTATTTTCTAAAATTTGTGTTAAGTCGAATATTAATGTGAAATAATGGTGGATTATTAACCGTTAAGTGTTCGTGAGTGTGCATGAGTGTTGGCAAATGAAACAAAACAGTGCAACGTCACTAATCAAATTCTCTCAAGAAGTCCGCTTGAGGACTTAGTAAAGCCCCACATCTTTACTGAGATACTCGAGGGGTTGGGGGTATATCATTTCTCACTTCTCATTTCCATTATCATTCATCATCATCATTTCCATTATCATTCATCATCATCTTTAGGATTATAATACTAATGAAATTAAGAAACTAATGACATGGCAGCATGGTCTATGACCTTAGCCGGTTCCTCAGAGAACAAACTATTAAAAAAAAAAAAAAAAATCAAAATAGACCCGTAACAAATGTCAAAAGGTTTCAAACAATACCTTACGAATTTCTTGTTTAAAACTTTAAAAATATCATTTATTTTGGGCTAAGTTCATGAAAATTTATAGGAATAAGATAGATAAAGCTGTTCCATATTTAATAAGAAATTAAAATGGCTACAATGGTGAAAGAAAAACGTAGAGAGGTACCTAAATATTTATAATTATATTTACGCCTTTGTCTTACGGTTTTGTTTTGCGTCATATGAAAACATTTTTATTGGAAGATGAAGCAAGTAATTACACGTAAATAAAAAAATCTTTAAATCCTTTTTATGTTTTCAGAAAAAGAGATCTAAAGAGAAATATTATAATAAGACTGTTACAGAACCCCAATCACTCACAGATCCACAGAAATCGTTATGCGAGGAAGAACTTCCTCCACCAGAGGTAGCAGCAGGAAGCATTCTTACTACTTCTGAAAAAACCCATCAGCCATCAACAGAAATAAATTTAAATCAATTTAAAACAGACACAGAACCCGAACAAACTGTTACCCAGTCCAGTATTGAATTGCCAGAAGTAGAACCGATTTCTCTAGAGAGTAATATCAGTTATGGCTCTGCAGCTGTCGAATCATTAAATTCAGAGCTGCATAATAATTATGTACAATGTATTACAAGCATAGAACATGTGAATTTATCCGATGCTGAAGTTTCAGTAGCAAGTGAGGCCAATGAATCTCATCATGATAATGTTACTACCCAAGCTCAAGGTACCTTAGAAAATAATGCTCCATCAGCACCTATGCTAGAAGAAGATATACAGCATGTTCCATTTCCAATACAAGTGTCAGGGGTTAAAGAAAGGGAAGTTATCAATCTGAAAAGTATGCCTTTGGAAGAAGCAATAAGATTATTTGGTGGTGCTGAAATAGCTGAAGTTATGGCTATGAGTGAAAGAGAAGAAGCTATTGTGGAATCAGGCCCTAAGAGTGGGCCAGAACACCCCCTTGTTGATTTATTATCTACATTTAGGTAAGAAACCTTTCAAATTGTGTTGCAGAGGAGAAAAAGTTTAGGGTGGAAAAAATAAATAAAAAGTTTACACTTGCAGAATTATTTCTTACCACTACTTTGGGATTTAGTCTTGAATTTCATTAATAATTGTACTTTTGAATCAAATATGTTACAGGAGGTCCCTCATAGCTGTTGAGAGTGAACGTATACAGTTGACAAATTGTGTTGCAGAGGAGAAAAAGTTTAGATCTGCATTATGGAAAATTAGTGAGCAACACATAAATGAGGTAACAAAGTGTACCTGTGGCCGCTCCGTCACATTTAGGGCTAAATACGAACATGCAGATTTTCAGACAAATAAATTACCAGTAGCACGCTTGAAACTGAAAGGAATACTTAAAAAGGTCCAGGAGTGTTATTGTCATCATCAGCACGAAGCACTGTTAGCTCATTATCAGGTTTGTTGTATTTTATGATATTTTTGTTTCTAAAGTAATGGCCAGTGCCTTATGACATTAGTGCCATAGAACACTAGTGTGTAACCAGTGATCAACACTTTTTTCTTTAACACTAACAGCCAATCACATACTGGGTATGGGTGGGTGTGATTGTCTCAGGACGCTGATCATGTCCTCTGTACGGCATTGACTTTCTTAGCGTTATTTCAAAATGACGTTCGTAGTACGTGATTTGCGTATAACCCTGGTGTAATGAATAAAAAAAATATAGATGTATTACAAATAGTTTTCATTTTATAAATCTTACAATATCGGGCAAAATTACTATATTGGTGGTACATGGACGAAGTTACTATTGGACCTAGGAATACTTTTGATAGGCTTTATATCATACACCATTATTAAAATACGCTTCTTATCTTATCTTAGTGGGGCCTGCTGAGGTTTCCCTCTTGCAGTAACACTTCGACCCATCGGGATCTTTTGTGCAACCCCGTCCTTTCACTCTTCTTCCTCTGTAAAGATAGATGCCATAAGTTTGGCCACGTCCTTAAGAGCGAAGAGCCTGAAGTCCTCCGGTCTCGGATAAGCCGACCCCAGGAGTCCCATTCTTTTCCTAGCCAGAGAGTCGCAGTCACACAGTAGGTGCTGCATTGACTCCGTTTCCTCTCCACATGCCCTACACAAGTTATTTGTTGATAGGTGCATTCTGTGGAGCATTTGTTTTGTGGCATAGTGCCCTGTCAAGGCACCGATGGTTAGTCGGGCCTGCCTTCTACTGCCTCCGCATATGAACTTACTCCGTCCTAAGGCGTTTTCGCCTAGGAAGGATTTGGAGTGTTTCATACCCGGCTGCTCTTTCCATTCGATGCCGTGCCTGTTTTTGATGTAATCTTTTAAGGCCTTGTTGATGGTACTTGGTGCAAGTGCCACGAACGGCTCAGGACCAATAAGCTGGGTCTCTGAGCCCTCCCTGGCAAGTGCATCCGCCATCTCGTTGCCGTGGATTCCCATATGGCCTGGGACCCAGATCAATCGCACCTTGTTATGTCCACCTAGCTTGTTTAGAGCTTTGGTGGTTTCTAGAACAAGGCCAGAGTTGATTCGGGGCGATATGAGTGATTTAAGCGCTGCTTGGCTGTCACTCAGGATGAATATATTGCGCTTTTTCATAGCTAACTCTATATTCTGCTTTGCACATAGGAGAATTGCGAAAGTTTCAGCTTGGTAAACAGTGGCAAATTTTCCCATGCTTTGACTATGCTTGAAGTCGTTGTTATAGACGCCTGCCCCTGTACCCGACTTCATTTTTGATCCGTCGGTATACCAGATTAGGCTGTCTTCATCCGGAGACGGTGGCCCTCGTTTCCATTCGTCCCTGGTTGGAACATAAACTTTAAATTTCTTTTCGAACATGAATATGGGGGATATTTTATCGCACCCCATTTCCATGATCCTGTCAGGAATGTCACTTGTTTCCCATTTAGTGTGTCTAGTCAGAGGTTTAGATGCGTCCCACAGTCCGGCCACCTTTAGTCTATGTAACGCTTTCTTTGCCTCTGTTTCTATTACGATGTGCAGGGGTGGAAGGTCTGTGAGGACCTCCAGCGCTGCCGTTGGAGTGGTTCTAAAGGCACCAGTGACCGCCAAACAAGCTGTTCTCTGAAGTTTGCTAAGAGCATTCTTACAGATTTTCAGCCTGGTTCTGGGCCACCAGACGATGCTGCCATATGTGAGGATCGGTCTCACCATCGTCATGTAGATCCACCTAATGATTTTGGGGTTGAGTCCCCACGTCTTGCCATAGGTAGACCGACACATGCCAAAGATTCTGTAAGCCTTGGCTACGGTCGTGTCTACATGCTGTTTCCAAGTAAGTTCTCTATCCAGCGTTAAGCCTAGATATTTCACTTCCTTGGACCAAGAGATCTGGGTACCATAAAGTGTTAGGTTACCCAGACCCGTAGTGTTCCTCATTCTTGTAAAGGGGATGGCTGTTGTTTTCCCCGGGTTTACAGAGAGGTGATGGGCATTGCACCATTCCTCCAGCAAACCCAAGGCACATTGCATTAGCCCCGATACCGTTGAGGGAAACTTCCCACTGACTGAGATGACCAGGTCATCCGCATAACCAACCGTATAGAATGGTCCTTTATTCAGCCTTACTACGATTGAATCAACCACAAGGCTCCACAGAAGGGGCGAGAGAACCCCTCCTTGCGGGCATCCTCTGGTTGTTCGTGCAAGTAGACTGTCACCTAGCAATTCAGAGTTGATAATTCTACCCTTTAGCATGCATTCGATCAAATTACAGATCGGTAGTGGCACACCATGGTTCTTGGCTGCAACCTTGATGGATTCAAAGGTAGTGCGATCAAATGCACCTTCGATATCTACGAAAGTGCAGATGCAAATCTCTTTGTTTTCCAGCGCAAATTCTGCTCGACTCACCACATGATGAAGAGCAGTTTCTGTTGACTTCCCTGCCTGATATGCACATTGAAGTCCATGGAGTGGGAATCTTTTCAGTGGTCCCGCTCTGATATATTTGTCTACCATTTTCTCTAGGGTCTTCAGGAGAAAGGATTGTAGACTTATGGGCCTAAAGGCTTTGGGTTCTTCGTAATCTGATTTTCCCGTTTTGGGTATGAAGATTACCTTAACACGCCTCCATGTTCTGGGAATGTGTCCAAAGGCTATGCATGCTTTATACAGCCTGCAGAGATGGGGTCCCAGGATGGAGGCGCCCTGTTGTAGTAGAATAGGATAAATGTTGTCAGGCCCTGGTGCCTTAAACGGTTGGAAACTCCCCAGCGCCCATTTGACTTTACATTCATCTACTACCCTTTTCGCTATTATCCAGTCATATTTGGAGGTTCTTCCCTGCTGTTCCCTCCAGCTGATTGGATCATGATCGTCTTTGATGACTTCTGATCCAGGGAAATGAGTGTCGAACATAACCTTCAACGTCTCACTCCCTGATTCTGTGCGTACTCCATTTTCATTCTTTAACGTGGTTAATGGAATCGCCTTTGTTGTAGAGATAGCCTTGGTTAGTCGCATTGCTTCCGGAACAGATTGTATCTGGTCGCAATGTTTCCTCCAGGCAGATCTCTTTGCCTTACGGACCGCACTACTGTACCGCGTTAAGGCCTCCCTGTAGTCGCTAAAGTCGTTCCTCGCTTTTGCTTCGTTGAACGCCTGTCGTGTGGCTCGTCTAATTCGAGCCAGTTCCGGGTTCCACCATGGTACCCTCCTTGCCACTGATTTCGTCTCTGGGCAGTTATTTTGCCAGGCCGTCCTCAGTGCTTCTGTAATTCTGTCAGCTTCAAACTCTATGTCCAAGGCTGAGTTAAGTTTACAGCAAGGACCATCCAGCTCCATTCTGAGGTCCTTTTTGAAGCCCTCCCAGTTAGTGTTCCTGGGGTTCCTCCTATGCACAGTTTCTATGGTCTCGCCTAGTCTGTACCTAAAGCATATGTAATTATGATCGGAAAGAGAGACCTCATCCGACACATGCCAGTTTGTGATGTTCCTTACCGCTCTGTTGTTAGCAATAGTTACGTCGATCACCTGTGCCCTGCGGGCGTTGACAAAAGTAGGCTTGCTACCTTTATTAAGTAATTGCATGGGTGAACTTACCAGATATTCCAGAAGTTTCTCCCCCCTTTCATTGGTGTCTGAGCTGCCCCAGACGACGTGATGAGCATTCGCGTCGCAGCCGATGATGACATCTACGTTTTCTCGGCTGCCGTAGTTTACCAGTTCCCGTAACTGTGGTGATACTGGGTCTGCCTTCTCGTAAGGGAGGTAAGCTGACGATAAGATTACCGTTTGCTTAGTCCCCCCCTCCCCTGTGTGGATCCTGACAGCTGTCAGATCCCTGTAACAGAACTTGATTAAAGGCATTGCATGTAGGTCATTTCTGACATAGATGCAAGTCCTCATGTCATTAGTGGAACAGTTATAAAATAGAGTGCCAGGAGTTCCACCTAAGCCTCTTATTAGTCCCCCATAAAGATAGGGTTCCTGAATTAGGGCAATATCAAATTTATTCATTTTAAGCTCGCGTGCCAGAAGGGCAGTCGCGGCCTTGCAGTGGTGCAAATTAATTTGTACGCACCTTAGTCCCGCCATTTCTGTTTTTTTAATGGCCGTCCTCCGAGCAGTCCTCCCCATCCATGTTCGCCTGTGCGCCCAACGGGGAGGACCCTCCTAGAAGTAGCTCGCTTAGGGCGAGCTCTCCCAAAACGTCTTCGGATCTTGGGGAGGAGATCCCACCACATTCCATTGGTGTCATCTCCTCCCCAACATCCTCTGCAGCAGCAACTGGAGCACCCAGTTCTGGCTGCACTTCTGCCACTAGTGCGCTTTGGGAGCACTCACCCCGAGTCACTCCTGCCACGCTCGCACCTTCACCATCGCCTTGGGCATCGACAGGCTCTTCCGTAAGCTTCTCCTCTAGGAGCTTAAAGACGCTCCTGTCAACGCCCGTATTAAGGCAATAGCCCTTCGCCTTGATGAATGCTGCAGAGGCACCATCCATCAGTATGACCCTCCGTACTGTCAGACCCTCGACCTTAGTGTCGACGATCTTCCAGCCCGAGGTTTTCAAACCGGGATGACACCTCTGCATCATTCTCAAGACCCTACCTGTTTCAAGGCGGCTGATGTTTCGGGACTTCCATGCCATCTTTACTGGCTTTGGAAGGTCCTTGGCATCAACCACCCTGAGCAACACGCCTTCGACGGTAAGGCCGTCCTGTGCTCGAAGCCACTTCGCCGAGCCACTCCCTTCACATGTGAAGAGGATGGCTCCCGACGAAATGCTCCCCATATTAACTATTGGGAGAGGGTCAGGTGTGGCCTCCAGCAGGTCCCAAATGGTTCCTTGGATGGCAACATAATGACTCTCCCCCAGCATAGTTGCCGGGTAGTCATCAGCAATGATAGCCATCTTAAAGGCACTCACTGCTCCCGCGTAAGACCCGTGAGTCTTGACGCGTTTAGCATCAAGCGCCGCCTGGCTCTCATTGCTGATCTCCCTCAGCCGCTTAGATCGTTCCACCACAGCCTGCTCATCTTCGGCTTGCTGCTTGATCAGCTTCGCCCTACGCCTGCGGTGGCCCGATCTGTGACCTGGCGTCTTGCCCTCGCTCACCTTCTCTACATCAGACCGAGGACCAACAGGTAGGATCCCATCAGGACCCAGTACCTGCAGCCCTGATGGTCCGGCGGTGACAACGGGATGGTTTCCATCAGGACCCCGCTCCCGTGGCCCCACCTTTCCACGGCCCTCCATAGGGGATTGCTGGGCTGGTCCTCCACCATGCAACGTCCTTCCACCTGCTTGGTCCCCTCGCACAGAGGTCGACGGGTTTGGCCCCCTAAGGTTCCCAAACCCACCTGACCCCGGCATGGAGCCCGACTGCAGGGAATGCCGTGCCGGAGCACCGGACGCCACGCCCTTCCCTCCACGGTTTCTACCCCGTCCGCTAGGCAGATTCGGTCCCCGAAGGTGTCCGTCTCCACTTTGCTTTGGGGTAGTCCCCGCCTTTAACGCGCCTGCACCCGTAGGGGCGCGGCGCGCTTTCGTCCCTTGCGGGACCTTAGTTTCGCCGCACAAAGCGGCACCAAATCGTGGCAAATTTTTTGCCCCCCCCAGATACAAGGGGCAGCCTGAGCCCGAAGGCCCAGGGAGGGGTTCTCCGGCTCCGCCGGTACCCTCCTGGGGTAAATTAGTTTGGGAAAATGTGCCATTATTTGTCTTTTTTTTTTTTTGTGTTAACAATTTTGGAGTCGAGGTTGTCATCCCTCTAGGACAGGGGTAGGAGATAAGGAATGTGGTAAGGAGTGAAATTATGTGGATGGGATCATGGGAAAAAGGGTAGGGTATTGGCCCGCCGTGCAGGATATCACTGGCGGGTTAGCCCTTCACTCTTAGCTACTGAGGTCACAAGGTAGATAGTGAGTATGCGATGCCTTGCTTTATGACCACAGCATTGCCCGGGACGGACGACCCACCGCAGGGTGGGTTCGCCGCCTGCCAGTACAGATGGTCGACATGACAAGCGGCGACGAGGACGTGCGTGATAGGACTTGACGGCAGACGCATATAGCTCAACATCGCAAACTTGAGCTACACATCAAACCGCCCAACCGACCCTAAAATACGCTTACTTAAAATATGCTTACTAACATACTTTATATCATACACCATTATTAAAATACGCTTACTTAAAATATGCTTACAAACATACTTACAGATTGAAGATTTTGTATCGGAAATTATAAAGAGCCACAAGGGTGACATTCGTGAGGCTTTGACGCTAGTGCTGCTAGCTTTGAAGCAATGTAATGATGCGCCGCTTGTGCTGGCGGGCGCGCTGCAGCGGTGGGCGCGCGCGCTCAGCTCCGCTCTGCTCGACCAGAGGGACATTAGGCAGCTGCTGTTTCTGATACATCATCTGTTCAGGTGAGTGAGACTCGCTTTCTTGAGACACTAGTCTTATGGCCCCCATTCAACGGCACTCCACTCTATCACTACAAATTTATAGTTATTCATCTCTAATTTGGAGATATGTGGTGGCGTGTATGGAGTGAGCCTTAAAGAGAATGCGCTTCTGCGTGTCCTGATCTGATGTAATGAACTGACGCAGATGGTCCCTTGTGCGAGTTGGATTTCTAAGGAGTCTTTTATAAAAGTTTCTGTACCTACAATAAATTAGTTTTTTCATCGCATCTTGAGGGTGTTTTTAGGTGTCCAAGTGAAGTTTATCCCTGTGTTTTGAGCATCGTATCAAGCCAGGAGTCATCCAGGGTTGAATATAAAATTTGGCGTGACTAACACGATAAAGATGTGAGTGTTTGGCTAGTTAAATGTAGTTTTACGAGTTTTGCTTGCGTTTCTGCACAAGCAAAAAAAGTTGCCAACAGAGAGAGATGGCGTATAAAAGGAGATGCCTAAACATAGCATTTGGTAGCGACAGGCTGAAGAAGAGGACTTATTTTCTTATTTGTAGGGTATTTGACTTTGACTTTGACTTTGACTTTGACTTTGGGCTAACTGTGTTGAACACTGGTGCCCCTATGATATGCGTATTTATCCAACAGGCAGACTCGTTCGGTGCGGTGGGCGGCGAGCATTATCAGCGTGAGCGTGAACGATAGCGTGGGCGCTGCGCGGGCCGTCGCATTGCTGGAGCTGCTGTTCGCGAGGACCAAGCTGGAGGCAGCCGTTGAGTGCGTTGAAGGTGAGTGGCAGAAGTGAGATTCACGGGTCAGGTGAGCAGTGAAGATTCCGAGCGCCTGATGTAGAGACTTCCGGCTTCCCTTAGACAGGGATCTTCGAGTTAGGCGAGATGAGTTCAATACCCTGACACTTTGCGTCGTAGAAGTGGATGACTACCTCGGTGGTAGCCCTCAAGGACGGGCGGCCGCGGGTTGGATTCGCGCGCAGACATCAGTATGAAACTGCCCCCGCGGCCCAGCCTCAAAATGTGTGCGAGGATATACCAGTGTTTAGAAGTTAGATGCCCATAACATCACACTCATAACCCACATAACCGCTGCGTGTGGAGCCTGGGGGGAGTATGGCGCGATTTTTTTTCTTGAGGCATTTAAGTAGGTATATAAGTATTGGTCACAATAAAATTTAAAAAACGAAAAAAGCAGAAGTAACTTTAGCAAACCATAGATTTATTGTTTACACTCTCTCTCTCTCTCTTTCTCTCTCCCCATTATAGGCAGTGTTAGAGCTCCATTCACACAAGCGCTTCTTCAGCGCAGGCGTTTGATAAACGTATGCTTAGCGCAGACGCTACGACAACGCTATGCACACACAATTGGTCTGCATCTGTTTACTGCGCGACACAAACAGCGTTTACGCGACGTATGCGCTGTGTTGTGACGTCTGTGAAGATTTATGAAGCTTTCTTTTTTCCAGCTACTAACAGATCATACAGATTAGCAGTTTCGATCGATAACTTTTTTTATGAAACAGACAAAGAAGAGGCTTGGGAAGAAGTATACAAAGGCGGCGGCGGCGGCGCGGTGAGCGACGATTCGCTGCGCGAGCAGGACTTGCTGGCGCTGCTGCGGGCGCTGCCGGTGCGCGAGCTCGTGTCCCGGCTGCTGCTGATGCACGCGGTGAGTGTAGACAGACAAGGCTAAGGCATGTGCTAGAATCAAACTTATGGTAAGTCTTGTAATAAAAAAAATATTGTTTGTCTGTTTCAATCATACAATAAAAAGCAACAATATTTCAAGTAACGCACGTTGATCAACATAACTTGAAGTTAAGACAAGGTATATGACTTACTGCAGCCTCTGTTATTTTGCCATAATAATAACAATAAAATTAAATCAGTGAGTTGACTGTGACTGTGTTGACTTTTTCCTCGCACACCACTTAGCTATCTCGCATAATTCTGGTGGAAAAGCAGCCTTGGGCCAATACCACATTACGCAGAAATTGCTCCTCGGAAGATGCGAAGCGGAATGTCAATACATTTCAATGCATATAATTTATCGCCACGGTATTGCCGCGTATTGTGGCCCTGGCCTTAAGCTTTCGGGGGGACGTCGTGTAGTCGATATACTTGCTTCAACAGTGTTATTCGTAGGACGTGATCCAAGCACGAGAGTTCCACTGGGGCGACGGGTCGGGGCGCGGCGTGCTGCGCGCGTGCTGCGGCGTGCGCGCGCTGCTGCGTGCTCTAGCGCTGGCCGTGGCCGCGCACGCCCGCTACGCGCGCCTGCAACGAGAGCTAAGGGGGATCGCCAAGGATGCGATACAAGCGCTGGCGGCGCTGCACGAACACGCAAGGTACAGTTATATTTTAAGTTTACAGGTAGGTATAGTGCGTAGCGCGGGGGATACGTCCTGAGCCAGACTCGCGAGCTCCACTGAGGCGACGGGTCGGGGTGCGCATGCCCGCTACGCTTGCTTGCAGCGAGAGCTATGGGGGATCGCTACGGATGCGATACAAGCGCTGGCGGCGCTGCACGAACACGCGAGGTACAGTTACAATGCGCTTAGTATTTTAAGTTGGTAGGTATAATGCGCTAGCGGTCCGATCTCTTGCAGTGCAACCTGCGGGGGGTAAGACGTGAGTCAGCTCCATTGGAGCGATAAATAAATAATACAATTTTCGTGAAACTATATCAACTTTTCTTTCTAAACCATCAAAAAGTTTTACTAATGCTAGCCCACGCAGTAGGACCTAATAAAAGCATACTTCAACCACAACACGTCTCCATCCCATCGCTCCCAGTCTCCATAGCATCTGTTTCACTCGCCTATCGTTTCAGCCCTGGCTACACTAAAGACATCGAGCTAAAAGTGCAAGGAGAGCTGCAAGCGGTGTTCGTGAGCGGGCTGGAGCTATTGGACGCCGACACCCACGAGCTACCCGCCTCGCTGCTGTCGGGACATGCGGCCAGGGACTACTGCGCGGGGCATGCGGCCTGCGTGAGCGACCATGCAGGTACGGGCGCCGGGCGGCGACAATTTAGTACCGTGCCATAGTTACATAATCAGAGAATGACAAATGCCTTACTTGGTTTGATTAAGGACTAAAGTGTTTAACGACTTTTGTTGCTGACTGAACAAACGGCGACCTGAAACACCATTTTAATGGGTGAGTAGGCAAATGACTCCGCTTCACCTGATGTGTGATGAAGGAGAAACGGAGTCCAGATGGGAAGATAGCTAATAGAGCAGAATTATGTCTCGCTAGTCGTCATCACCGTTGCGTCTTTACAGCTTGTTTCAAGGGTAGAGTACGCTGTAGAAGGGTATACGCTGCTGGGAGAGCAATTTATTCATGCTGGAAAGAGAGAGGATCTGTCTTATGCCTCCCCCTCGGAGAGGCCAATGTTCAACAGTGAACTTATATACGCTGATGATGATGCCTCCCTTCCCCCTTTCCGTGAAGGGGTTGGGAGGAGACTCCCATATAACCGTTTACGTTTCTTGGAATGCAGTAGTACGGACAAGGTGTTTTTTCTCTTAAAAACCTTATTATGCTAATGTATGTAGTAAATTATATGTAAACTTTTAATCGTGTTGTAAAAACAGTAAACCCGGAAGACCCTTAAATGTATCCGATCGCGCCGTATCGCCGTTGTAAGGCAGTTAAAATGTCACAGTTTGCTAAACACCCAACAGTCTTACATATTAAGATACTTTTACATTACACAAATTTTTTTTGGACTTTTGGCACAAAAGTTAAAAAAACTACTTTTGAATGCATTATTTGTTTCGGGCAGAGAGGGTAGTAACCGTGTCTATCTTAGGCGTAAAATGGGCTACTACATTTCATGGGACTTGTACCAGTGACATTTTTATGGGACTCAAGTCTCGTACCCTCGACTTTCGCCATTTTAGAAGTTTTTTGTGAATAAATAAAGTCAATGCACTTGTGCTTCATGTTTGTTTGTTTCGGGCAGAGAGTGTAGTGACCGTGCCCGCCCTGGGCCTGGCCCTGCCCCGGCGCGCGTGCGGCGTGCACGTGCGCGTCGCAGCGCACGCGGCCGTGCAGCGGCGCGCGGACCACGAGCTGGCGTGCTTCGTGGTCGACTTCCTCTTCCAGGTACTACTTCTTTCATATTTCATGCAACACATATAATATATATTATAATATATTTTATTTTCAATTAGTTATGTCATTAGTTTAAATATGTTTGTTAGTATGGTATTATTTACAATTTATTAGTCCCGCATACTTGTTTATTACACCACAGCTAGGGTTGGCTGGAAGAGATCTCTTCTAGAGATAAGCTCACCTTTGTATATGTCCTGTGTTACGTGTGTTTAAATGTATTTTTTTTGTACAATAAAGGTTAATTACATTTTATTTTTAAATAAAAATCAAATCCAGGCTCTCATCCAGATACCTCAAAATTAAAAATTAAAAATGAATTCAAAATTCAAAATAATTTATTCAGATTAGGCTACAAATAGCTCTTATGAACGTCATTATGCCATCGGTTCGTAAGTCTACTCTGGGCGGGAGATCTTGTACTGAGAAGAACCGGCAAGAAACTCAGCAAGTGTCCAGATCTTTTCTCCCTTACAGCGTCAAAAATATTGGAAAACGCCCCATCATAAAAGGACACTTTCCATCACAAATAAAAACACATAATATAAAGGACAATCACAAATGTTAAAAAAAAATTGTTCTCTTCCGTAAGTCCGTGTGGTGTCGGACGCTAAGAATAGCATTAACCCATCTCTTCCTGTGGGTGTCGTAAAAGGCAACTAAGGGAGTTTAAGACCCCGTGCATATCGAAAAGCACCCTGGGTCACGCGGTGGCGCGTAAACCACCACTAGAATCCCCAAGGCGGGTTGGCGTCAGGCAAGCGGCCGGCCGTTAATATTTTGCCAAATCTTTAGCAAAAGTTTACGAAGCAGAAACAGGAAATTGGTTATGTTTTTACATTTATAAGTTTAAGGTTCTGAAATTAATTATTGTTGTGTTCAACATTCTTATTGAATATTGGTAATTGCTTTGTTACCCTAGATCGGTGTAAAACGCGGCGACGCAAGCGCGATGTGCAAAGGTGCGTGCAAGCAGGCGGCGCGGGAGTGCCTACCGGCCGTGTTGGAGGCGTTCCCATACCTGTACCCTATGGCGCTGCATCTCGTCGCGGACACTTATCAGGGTGAACAATTGTTATGTGATAGAAAAGCTACATCCCGCTAATAAAAATATATAACGTAATGTAACGTAACGAACGCAAACGCTAAAAGTAGTTAGTTAAGTAAAGACTACTGAATCTATTTCCGCCATTTTATATTATGTATGTAAAAAAATATAAACGTTTTTTATATTATATACTAGCTGACCGGCGGACTTCGTAGCGCTTTGACAGTTTTCATGAGAGTAAAACAAACAAAACGTTGACAGTTTCCATGAAAACAAAACAAACAAATCATTCGTCCGCTTAAGAACACCCGTATGCGTATCCCATGATGGGCCCCTATAGCAGCGCTACCTACCGGGTCCAATTGTAAATCTAAACCATACTCGAATCCACTTGAACACACACAGAAAATTTCATCCAAATCTGTCCAGCCGTTTAAATGGAGTTCAATAACATACACACGCACAGAAGATTTTTATATATTAAAATAAAAATCAGTAAATTACTATCACTCCTTCATTAAACAATCGAAACAAACTTTAAAAAGAAAGTCGATGCAATAGAGTTTAAAAAAAATTAACATTTAAACCGGAGTGGTTGTTATATTATTTTTTATTAAGTAAGACATAACAAATTACTATGAGTTTAATGTTAAATGCTGCATGTTATGATACAGATGAGAAGCTGGAGCCGTCTTGTATGGAGTGGCTTAGCGTCTCTTCCTGGCGCCCCAATAGCGGCGAGCTGCGCGCCGTGCTGGACGACTGGGCGCGGCGCTGCGGCGCGCTGCTGCCGCCGCTGCTGCTGGCGCTGCACTGCGGCACGCACGGGTAAATCTCGAACTATTTACACATCATCATCTCATAAATGACGTCCACTGCTGGACAAAGACCTCCCCAAGGATCTCCACAACGACCGGATTTGTGCTGCGGCTACCCGCGACCTCCACCAGATCGTCGGTTACCTCGTTGGAGGCCTGCGTACACTGCGTCTTATGGTGTTATACACACACGACCTCTTAAAAAAGGAGACATGACTTCTTGATGGGTAAATGAAAGTTATGTTGCAGATTTGTTTTTTTTATCGTGCTGCAGAACCTGCGTTTTACTAGGCCTGCAGGCCCTACTGATTTGCTAGAGCGAGCTGGGGGAACCCTGCTGTTTACCACCACATACGTTTCGGCTTCGGTCGAAATTTTTCCTATTGAGTTTAGACTTCTATCAAAGGGCAATTAAGACATGAATCACGGTCTGGCCTACTTCGTGATTTTAAAGCGGTTTACTATCCAAAAGCCACTATCAGCTCCGACTTCTCAACCCTGGGAAATTAGCTAACCTCAGCCGTCTCCTGTGGCCTACTATGATGCTAAGACAAAGATGTTTTACGTAATAATATACTCATCAAACTCAAACTTTGCAGGGGTGTGTCTCTAGATAGCCAGTTGGCTCTAGGCTCGTGGCTGTGCGAATACGTCCGCTCACGACCTGGTGAACCCGAGGAATGGTGTTGGAAAGCGCTCTGCCGCCTGCGCGTGCACAGAACGTGCTGGGGACTGGTATGTGACGCGCCGGAGCCGGAGCCACAGCCCGAGGACTTGTTCTCGAAGGCCTACGCGTTGGTCGCCAGCTCTTGGGGGCACTGTATACCTTTGGTGAGTATATTTGTTTCTTTTGATATTCAATAGTATCGTAAGGTTTTCATTAATTTCATTCTTTTATTTTTATAGTTAATTTTGTTTTCTACAAGTATGGTTTTTTAAAAGTTTTGGATGAGCGTAATCTCCTAAAACAAGCAAATCTTCTGCTTATAAAACAGAACTGAAGTCACAACTTATAATTTTCCATTAAGAAGTCCAGCTGCGTATGTTATCGATGATTATCATCGAATATTGTATGCAGATCTGCTCCAAAGGCGTGGAAACCCTGTGCGCGCTAGCCGCCGCGCGGCCGCACGTCGCGCTGCACTGCCTCGCCTCCATCATGCTGGTCCTCGCACATTCGCCAGAGTCAGTCGCCACAACGCCCAGGTACAATGCGACAAGTTGGTGCCAGCCTTTATTGTGACCCAGCAAGATTTGTGCAAAAACATATACCTTTACTTTAAACTAGATATGTGTAACACAGCGCTGCGACGCTCAATTGCGCCAACTCAGTTCACTGCGCCGGATGTGTTGACTCACTTCTACTTATACGTTTTTTTTTTTCGAAAATCAAAGAGACTGAACGCGGCGTGTTGATGGCGCGCGCTACGCAGCTCATTTGGCGCTCTCTATTTTGTTGCGCCATAGCGCAATTTTGATTAAATTTAATGAGCCGGGCGTAGTGAGCTGAGCCAGAGTTATTGAGTTGACGCAAGAAATTTTGTTGAGTTACCCATGTCTAATTTAAACCTATATCGTAAATGTTGTTGTCTACAATGCGTTTAAATCCTAAAGCAACGACTTGCATTTACCACACCTCCAAGAGATAAAATAGTCTACCGGCACACGATTTTCTTTCTTCCTATGATGTGTGGATCTTTAATCTAGGCGTGAAGAGGCACCTTGTCGGCCGGCACTTCGATGCTACGTCGTTTTCACACTGCACCAGTTTTCTTCGAGTTTCTTTTCTATTTCCACTTACCATAAGGTGGAGTGGAGTCATTTCATCATCATCATCAGCTCATTTTATGTCCCCACTGCTGGGGCACAAGCCTTCCCTGTGGATGGATAGGGAGAACTGGCCATAAACCACCACGCGGGCCCAGTATTAACGACTGCTATGCAGCCGGGATCAACGGCTTTACGTGCCTTCCGAAGCACGGAGGAGCTCGAGATGATAAATTTTTGGTCACCTATCCGATGACCGGCCTTTGCGAAAGTTGCTTAACCTCAGCACTCGCAGACCGGGCGCGTTAACCACTGCGCCATCGAGCTCCTCAGTCACGAGTTGAATATTTAAAAAAAATAGTAACGTACAGCACGCCACAGTTTAAAGTCTGGTGACGCTGGAAAGGCCCAAACTCCAAAAATAAAACAAAAAACAGGTCATACATGATTGATCGGATTCTGTCGAAGATTAAGTGACGCTATAGACTGCCGGTTCGTTGTCCAGGTTCACGGAGGTGTTCACGACGCTGGTGAACGCGGGCCCCGGGCTCGTGCAGCGCGCGCTCGGCCGCGGCGGCGCGCCCGCGGCCGACGGCCTGCTGACGCTGCTGCGGCTGCAGCTGCGGCCCGACGGGTGAGGCTTTGCTCAGAAGCTACTCCTCAAATCGTATTATTGTATCAACCCGTCTTAATCTACTTTCCACTTTTTTCTCATCGCCGCTGCAGTGGGTCGACTGCACTGTGGGTCACTGCACGAATTGATTCGTCCACGTCGTCACGCTATCTTCACCGTCTTCTTATCATTTGCACTACCATACAGACAGTATAGAATTTTAATAGTTTGTAGGACGGATCTGGCACTGAGCAGACGAAAGGTTGATACTATTTTTAATCTATATAGGCCGCCATTTGTACAGTTTTTTATTTTATTATTATCCTCTTTATGTTTTTTATAATAAGGTGTACAATAAAGAATATTTTTATTTCATTATTTACTTATGCATGTAAATTAATTCCTTTCCTTTGTCTAAATTTATTATATTTGGCTATAGTTATGTCTCTAATCACTGTAATCACACAAGTTTTATTTTCAATTGCCACTTTTTGTTCAGCTCTATATAAACTGTACGTTTTCGTCAGTTGCGGTGACGTGCCCCGCAGCGCGCTGGTGAGCGTGTGGACGGCGGCGCTGTGGCGCGCGTCGCCCGCGCTGGCAACGCTGCTGGACGCCGCGCTGGCAACGCCGCGCTGCAACCAGCTGGACCAGCACGCCAGCCAGCTCGCGCTCGCCGCGGTGAGACCATCACAAAATTAGGAGACTATGACTAAACTTTATACGAACGCGTTCGAGCAACGCACATGTTGACAACCTCCAACGGACGTGGAATCGTGCAACAGCTGCGCTCGTACTGTCCCGAGCTCAATGTTTGTAGCATTGTCGTGTTCCGGCAGCTAGAGATAAGATGGTCAGTGCCTCACTAGTTAAGGTTTCCGGGTGAGGTGCGCTTCCATCATTGGCCTTATCATCGCTTAACATCAGGTGAGATCAAGGCACTGTGCTTACCCGTAAAATATTTAAAAAAAACGAGCGAGCCTACTACTATATAGTCGCATGTGATGTGTAACATTTGACATCTCATCTTAGTAATAAGCAATATTAACATTATATTCTGAAAAAAATGGGTCAGGTATTACATCATTTTATAACTATAAATGCAGCAAATACTCATTAGAAGACATTTGACATATCAAAATTACCTTTGATAGTCAAATGACACAATATGTCACATACATATAATAATAATGTCATGTTCAGAATATTAATTTTAAATTTACAAAATGGCGCTTCCCCGACTTCCTGTTACACTGTTACACATACTTCCGTCCCATTTCACGAAATCATTCCCACAAATTGCTTATATAGAAAGCGAGCGGAAAGATGTACATCAAAAAACTGTTCCGAGATCCGTGTCCGTCCATCCGTGCAGGGGGTCTATGTGTGCGTTGCTCGAGCGCGGAATGTACTGAGCTTGCCAGCTCACGCTCGCCGCGGTGAAACAGTTAGTGTTGCCAGGTCTAGTATGTCAAAAAGTATGTGGAAGGTAAAAATTATCGGGATTTGGGATTTCAAATTGGGACAGCTACAATTGCTAAAAAAATGCAGGTTTTTGTGAACCGTCATTTATTTACGAAACTAAAACTAGATAAACTTCTACATATTATAACAACATGAATTCTCTCTTACGCCGCGGGAGAGAGAATTCATTTTTGCTGTCAAAATTATCGATCTAAGTACACACTAAGGAGGTTGGTGAAAAATCGGGACATTTGGCGTCCCGATCATGGGTAAATCGGGACCTGACACCAGACCCCTAAAAGTCTGGACGTCCCGCGCAAATCGGGACACCTGGCAACGCTAAGGACAATGACACTTTTTTTGCTACAATTTGCCTGAAAGCAGACCCCGCAGATCATGGACTAACTCTGAAGCTCCAAATCACATTATCATCTTTTTCAACCGGTATCCTACTGCGCACAAGCCTGCGAAAATATTTGTTACGCCCATCCCTCCCATTGTGAGCAGATCGCATGCAAGTTTTCTCTGCGACTGATTCATCCCTCGCGAGCGCTTCGCTTATCCGTCCTCGGCAGCCATTTAATTAGGGCTCTACTCCCCCGGCCGTATGTAGTATAGCCTATAGCCTTCCTCAATAAATTGATTATTCAACACAAAAATATTTTTTCGATTGGAACCAGTAGTTCCTGAGATTAGCGCGTTCAACCAACCAAACAAACAAATTCTTCAGCTTTATAATATTAAGTACAGGTTGTCATCCTGTCCTAGCACTGTTTTTGTGTACTTTGTTTGTTTCTGCCCTTCGTCACCTTGAAGTTATTATTATTTCTATTCCATTGTATAGTAATAAGTCTTTTACTAATACACTGTTAGTGTAAGACCTTCTTTACTGAAATAAATTCACTCTTTATGTGCCTAAGACCCGATTTTTCAATCTTCAGATAAGTTTTATCCAACGAATATTGTCATTTTGACATATTTTCTAAGGAGAATCTGTCATTATGTCAAAATTGACGATTGAAAAATCAGCCTATATCGAATAAAGTATGCTTTATTCCAATACAGGACGAGGAATCCCAGCAGTACATACTGCAAGCTTTAAAGTGGTACGCCCAAGCGCCGCTGATTTGCGAAAGTGCTATAAGGGCGTGGCACAGCCAGCGAGAGGTGCGCACGCGCATGTCCCCGCGCTTGTTGGACGCACTTCACGCGCAGCGGTGCGCTTCGCAGCGGATACACGTTGATAACGCTCTTAAGGTGACTGTTGTATTAATAAGTTGAATTTAGTTTGTGGTTATGGTTCAGTTTTAAGTTATTAATTTAAAATTATGTCTTCACAAAGCTTATGTTGATATAAATACTTGTATAGTATCGTAGTACCTTATTGACCTGACTGTCGATTTTTTAATGTCATGACAAGATACGGAAATCTTAAAACCGTTTCCAATTTTATAGTTTACCTGTGTTTAAGAAATCCAGATCTATGACATGCGTTACGTCACGAGCTGTAGTAAGTTTACCATTACTGAAACTAACACAGTTTATAAAAAATGTATTTAAAAAATATATATTTTTCTCTATTTAATGACATGGTTTGTTCTAACAAACTTAACGTTTGAATTCGAATACCGCTCGTAAAATTTTCTCCATAATTTTTCAGTGTTTTATTTATGTTCTGTGTCGTTCCACCTACAGTCAATAGGTGTCACCGGAAGTTCAGAGCAACTCGCCATATACAGAGCAGCGGAGGCGGTAACGTCATCAGCTCCCACGCACCCCGCGCATGCGCTGCTGTGGCGGCTGCTGATGCAGCTGTATCTGCAGCCGGCGCCGTCAGACACGTAAGTATTGAACAAAACTGTTATATAGCTGACTAGCTGTTTCCCGACCCACCGCGTCGCATCGCGTCGCTCGAATGCACTAGTACTTCGTATTCGCTTAGCGTTCTTTCGAACATTTTTAAAGGTCATAGCATGATGTTAAATAGCCCATAAGCTTTCCACAAATATTGGGCTATCAAATCTATACTAATATTGTAAAGAGGAAGCTTTTGTATTTTTGTATGTATGTATGTATGTATGTTTGTTTGCAACGAATAAACTCAAAAACTACTGGACCGATTTCAAAAATTCTTTCACCATTATAATGCTACAATAGCGCTGAGTAACATAGGCGATATTAAAAAAAAATATATATATGAAATACTAAAAACGACATTTTAATTTTCCAATACAAAATGATTTGTTTGTTTTGTTGTCATGGAAACCATTAATATATATTTAAGTCAATGATGGAAACTGTCAAAGCGGTACGAAGTCCGCCGGGTCAGCTAGTGTAAAAATTATTTTTTAAATACGACTGGTAGTTCTAGAGATTTATAAGCGCGTTCAGACAAAAAAAAACAAACTCTTCAGCTTTATTATATTAGTATAGGTATTCCATATTATACAATACTGCACAGTAAAATTACTAAACGCCTGTGTAAGAAATGTTTATGAGAAATAGATTGTCTTGGAATGGGCATTTGATAAAAAATGATGATACGCATGTAACTAAAACAGCAATGAATATAAGTTTTGGAGGGGAAGAGGTTAGTGATGCAAGAATCTCAGTCTTTTAGGGCTTATAAGAAGGACTAAAGCCTGCCTTAGAACTTGTACAGATTGATGATGATATATTTAATATACTTAATTTTAATATACCTATATTTCCAGGCGTATCGATGCTCTTCCGGTAGGGCCGCTATTCTTCAGCGGCCTTATCAAGTCTCGCACTCTTGCGCAGCTTAAACGACGTTTGCTAGAGAACATCAAATACCACTCGATCGCGGCTGACAACCTTAAGATAAAACAGGAAAAACCTGATACGCAGGCGATACCGGTACCACCGCAAAGATCGGAGTCAAAGTCACAGACACCGGACGATCTCACATCGTCGTTATCGATTCAAGATCTAACGGGAGAATCGAGTGAGAACAGCGATCCCGATTGTGATCTGTTTGAGGAGGAATCGGAAGTTGTCGAACAGCAAGGCGCGAGTGATGTCCTGGGAAGTGTGGCGGACTTGTTGGCTTACCACGTTGGTGCGAAACGGTAAGTGACGATATAAGATTTTGTATTGTAGGTTCGAGTCCAACCTGAGGCAGTCGATTTCATTGTCAGTGATGGGAATAGGAATAGGTAGTCTAAAGTATCGAATAGAATCTATCGAGCTGACCACCTTTTTTAAAACAATTTGAAACCGTGTTGTTAATTAAAAAATAAGAATGACGACAAAGTAAAAAGTGTTGAATAATTTCGGCGGGCTGGCTAGAACCACGATAGCTCAATTGGAAGAACACCTGACCCTGAACGTCAGAAGGGTGCAGGTTCAAATCCTGCTCGTGGAATTTTTTTTCAGAATTTGTGTTTTTGTAATTTGTTCGCTACAAAATTTGCGTTAAAAATTATTTAAACATTTAACTTTTATTACAGGCTATAATTTATTTTTTAAATATATGTTAAAAAGTTAAAATATTGTTTTAAGAATGTTCCAAGAATACGCTCGCTGGCTGGATGAAGGTGATAGGACGAAGGCACAGCCTCACCACGCGGAGATAGCCAGATATATACCAGAACAGGTAAGTAGACAGCTCATTCAACTTACAGTTATACACGAAGTTACTAGAACGTACGGGGAAGTTTCTGTAATGTTAGATTTATGTTTATTATTTTACTGCTAAAGAAATTTATTTCTCTAAAGAATTTACATAATGCACTTATGTAAGTGGTTTATGTAAATTCTCTGTAGAAAATGTAATTGTATAAAAGTTAGCTACATTAACAATAACACCAACTAGCATTTTTAAAAAGGTAGGTAGATTAACAAAAGCTAGCATTCACAAACAGCGCAAATACACCGGCGAGCCGCGACTGCGCACGTTAGCAAAATGTTTGAGCGGAAACATTATTAGGGTGATGAAACAGTGCGAAATAATACGACGATTGAACAATAAGCAGACAAAACACCCAGCATATAAAAACTAAAATCTCAAACATGAGAAATTTAATTTCATAAATATCCTAATGTTGTTAGGCACTAGAAGCGGCATTTATTCACGAGTCGCATCGCCGCCAGTCCACTGTCTCTTCGGACATGGAACCTCTGCCACTGCCGCCCGCCCACGCGCCCCCGCCTACCCCGCCGCCGCCCACGCCCTTCCAGCAGGCCACGCGAGCGCTGCTCCGCATCAGAGGACTCTCCAGGCGCAGGTGACGTCACAGATATAGACCTACAGAACTGCCCACAATCCCCATGCGCCTTACTACCGCCTAAGCTCTCCCAGCTGGAGTTAAGAGCGTTGCTCCACATCAGAAGACTAGGCGCCGGTGACGTCACTGAGATAGACCTACAGACCCGCCCACCCTACCGCCGCCCACGCCCATCCAGCTGGCGACACAAGCGCTACTCCGCATCAGGGACTCTCCAGGCGCTGGTGGCGTCACAGGGATGGGCATACCTTGACCTATAGCCCACGATTCCCCACCCTTAAAACTTTGTAGGGAATCTATACTCTATTGTACAATATTAAAAGTCTAATTAATGTTTGTTGTATCATAGAACCAGGATTGAAACAATAAAGTCGCCAGTGAAAGACGTGAATTACAAAGATGCCCGCACTGTCCTGTCTCTCGTGGAGAAACACCTGCGCGACATCGAGCAGCTTTCGCAGTGAGTCTAGCAACTGTATCTAATTTAATATCTGGCTCGAAGGACGATGAAAAGGTTTAGCTTAAGCTTAACTCGGCGAATGGCTTTAGTAAACTGTTGTTGTAGAGTTCACTTTAAAGGTAGGGAAGATTTTCTGAGTTCAAAGTGTATAGAATGGTAAAAGTGTAAGTTAATTTATTTTTTATTTTTTTCTATTGTATCCATGAGAAACACTCCTGTCAAACCGTTTTACAGTTTGCCAGTGAATGTTTTGTAAGCCTTTTTGAGAAAAAAATATAATATAAATTGTCACCTACCTTGGTGATAGAAGAACGATTTTTGGATACATTATTTTTTTTAAATTTTGCTTTTGGCCACTTATTCCCTATTTATTATTTGTTAACGTTCGTTTCCCAGGGAGTGGTGCAAGGAGTCGAGCGCGGTTCTGAATCTGGATGAACAGCTGTGGGAACTGGTGAAGAAGCTTCGCGTTCCGCGGCCGCTTTGCGTACTGCGATCGGTCTGTGCCAGCTGCCGCGGGCCGCATCAGCTGCTGCCGAGGGTAAGTGTACCAGCTGACGACCAGCTTTGGAAGCTGGTGAAGGGGCTGCGAGCTGTGTACGCCAACCACTGCAAGCCGTTGCAGTTGGCTATTTATTTCACATATCTACCTGTTTTCTGTATACAGTGTGAGCAATATAAAGCGTTTTGTCTATCGTTCTAAGCATAACTAGCTATGCGTGGGTGTAGTTTGTATGCAGCCTGCAGGGCTGCTGAGAGTTGGCGCTGATGATTTCACCTGGTGTTGTTCTTCAACCACGCCAAAACTGCTGAAGATTGGTTTGAATGAATATGGCATATAGATGTAGCATACTCTGATCTATCATATAAATCTTTTAGTCCAAGGAGATCTTTCACTTTTATTATTGTGTATTTTTTATCGTGACAGACAAACTTACACCTGCAACAACCGAAACCAACGGTTTCACGTGCCTTCCAAAGCCCAGAGAAGGTCAACATATTTAAATATAGACGGGTGTCAATTCTGAAGGGGTCCTTCAAAACTGTTACGTCCTTTGCATATATGAATGTTCAAGATATATTAATATTCTTAATTATTTATTTTTTCAAGGGCCAAGAGTGGTGCATATCAACTAATGCCCAACAAGGAATTATAGATAACAGGTTTGTTAAATCAATGTATTTTATTTCTTTGTTTCTTTCAGTGATAAAGGCCCATATGAAAAATATCTTATTATTTTATAGTCTTTAGCATTAATACTTTAGCATACTTCCTGAACACAACCGCGCTCTGGTATTCGAGTAGGGTTGTAATAAAATGCCATAAAGAAAACTACACTGTTGTTTGTAATAGTTTCTTATTCACGTTTTCGTAGATATTTCTTCACGTTTTGTTTGCACTCCTATGTTAAGAGTCCATTTCAAATTTCGTTTATTTGAAACCAATAAGCCAACTTTGTATGATAAAGAAAATATAGAGTTGTTGTTTGTAATTTGTATAAGTGGTTTAATGGGATTTGAAATTTTCTATCATCGTCATCATAATCTGTAAATGTAGGCTACATTAGTCCATTGCTAGACATATACCTCCCAATGCATGCTACTCAGCCCGATATTCGGCTATTCCATAGTAGACTTTGAATCCCAAAAAAACAGTTATACAAACTTTTTAAATGTTTTTCCTAAATGTCAAGATCTCTGTATTTCCCTTTAGCATCATCATCATCATCATCAGCTCATTTTTATGTCCCCAATGCTGGGGCACGAGCCTTCCTTATGGATGAATAGGGAGAACGGGCCGTAAACCACCACGCGGGCTCAGTGCGGTGCGGTGGTCGTTATGCAGCCGGGACCAATGGCTTAACGTGCCTTCCGAAGCACGGAGGAACTCAAGATGCTAAGTTTTTGGCCATCCATCCGATGACCGGCCTTTGCGAAAGTTGCTTAACCTTAGCAATCGTAGACCGGGCACGTCAACTACTGCGCCATCGAGCTCCTCAAGTCCTATTCCCTTTAGCATATAAAGTTTCATTAAAGGTTTATTAATTTGAAAGATACAGAGCTTTGATGTTTGTATGTAAAATGGCTCTGAAGTACCGACTATAGAGGCAGCCGTCCCTTGCTGTATCGTTGGCATAATGTATTTGTATGGTGGCAGGCGGTCGGCGCGTCTCGCTCTGCGGCGGTTAGCGCGCTCGCGGCCGCACGCCGCCCGCTCCGCCGCCGCTCTGCTCGCGCTCGCCAGGTAACCACAGCCGTACCAAGTTCAACAAAAGAGATTCAGGCAATTCAGGATTAAGTGGTCCTCGGTTGCAGTCACAGGAAGACCTTGAACCCTTAAAAAGGTTGTAAATTTAAGGATAAAGTCTGTATGAAGTGATTATTTTTAATGCGCCTTGCGCCTCATTTCAGTTGAGATAAAGGCCAAGTGCTTACCTTTGAGGAATAAAAGTAAAACCATAGACCATGGAACCATGCGAAAAATGGTGTGTTTATGACGTTAAGGTTCACTTTTGATTGTGGGAAAATTGCTAATGAGAGACGTGTTATTGCTTTGATTTTGTATTTAGGACTAAATTATCAATAAACAATTCATAGTTTATAGTGTCACACACACATTCACACAGCAGTGCTACGCTGTTGCATACACACATTAACATTTGAGTGAACATACCGCCCACCAAAGGGCTTATAAGACCTTTCCAACAAACATAATAAACTTTAACAATTATTTTTAGTTTTATGAAACAAATACAAATGTAAACATACAATTTGAATTACCATAGCAGTTATCTTAATGTATTAATATAAATTTGAACAAAACATGTAACAAGTCAAATATACATGCAGTAACATAAACAATGATTTTCATTTATTAAATTATTCAGTGTCTATTGGCAAAGGACACAATTTTGTAACCGTCCGTTGCACTATACTACTACCAGTTTTAACACTGTAAACACGGGTTAATCCATCTGTGCCTGGGTGCTTAGCTACTATTCGACCCATTGCCCATTTCCCAGGAGGAAGGTTTTCATTTTTCAGTAGCACAATATGACCTATTTTAAGTTCTTCCGTCATCTTAAGCCATTTACGTCTTTGCTGCAGGTTTGACAAATATTCTGTCTGCCATTTAAGCCAGAAATCAGCCAGCAATTTCTGCAAATGTTGCCAGCGTGTAAGATGACTTACAGGGACATTCCGGACATCAGGTTGTGGAACGGTAGTTGGAGCTTCTCCGATTAAAAAATGGCCTGGTGTCAGCGGAATGAAATCAACATCGGTGTCATCAATAGTGCTTAAGGGCCTCGAATTGAGGCAAGCCTCAACTTGGCAAAGTAATGTTGACATTTCTTCGTAGGTTAGATGTGAGGATAAAACTCGTTTTATATGAAACTTTAAGGATTTCACACCTGCTTCCCATAGCCCGCCCATGTGTGGACTGTAAGATGGTATGAAGTGCCACTGGGTGCCGTCAAATGCAAGTGTCTCTTCTATGGCTCCTTTAAAGTCAAATTTTGCATCAGCCCAAGCTGTGGTCAACTCCTTGTTGGCTCCGACAAAGTTGCGGCCTTGATCAGACCAAAGATGAGCACACCTTCCACGTCTAGCCACAAATCTCTTAAAGGCACCTATAAAAGCCTCGGATGTCATATCTCCCACGAGTTCTAAATGAATGGCCTTTGTGGCCATACATATAAATATGGAAATGTATGCCTTACTCGTTTTCATTCCTCGGCCTTTGGACATTAAAATTAAGAATGGGCCTGCAAAGTCAACACCACTGTGTAGAAACGGTCTGGATGGTGTGACTCTCATTTTTGGTAAATCTCCCATGAGTTGAGTCTTAGTTGCCGCCTTCTGTCTGGCGCATATCAAGCATTTGTGTATTTTAGTCTTTATAAGGCTCTTCACCTTTAATATCCAAAATTTTGTTCTTATATATTGCAACATTAACTGCACACCTCCATGCAATGTCTTCATGTGGGCATCTGCTACTATAAGTGCTGTGAGGTGATTAGTGTTGTCTAAAAGTATAGGGTGTTTGTTGTCAAGTTCCAAATCCGCGTGACGTAATCGTCCGCCCACCCTAATAATACTGATTTCATCAAGATATGGTTGCAGTGATTTAATCCTACTACACGACTTAACTTGTTTGTTTCTGCTTAATGATTTAATTTCTTCTGCAAAGACATGTCCTTGTACTATTTTTATACATGATTTTAAAGCTTGATCTAATTCTTTTGTTGTTATCGATTTATCTTTCTCCATAATTTTCCTTCCTTTTAAAAACCTTTTACAGTAAACGATTGTCCTTAAAAGTTCTAATAAGCTGTCAAAATCTTTAAATTTGGTAAGCAAACCCTTTTGATTGAAACTATCTTCTATCTTTAAATTTGTATGTATGATTTCTTGTTTTTCTAAATTTGTAGTTAATTCTTTAGGTCTTGTGTAATGAATTGTACCTTTTCTAAGCCATTCTGGGCCCTTCCACCACTTTTCATCATATATTAGTGCAGATGTTGATTCTCCTCTAGTGGCAACATCTGCAGGATTGTCTGCGGATTGCACATGATACCACTTGTGACCAATATTATCCAGAATTTCAACAACACGGTTTCTGACAAACGTACTCCATCTTGTTGGATCACCTAACAACCACGATAGAACTATGGTTGAGTCTGTCCAGGCAAATATCTGGGCTTCAGGTATTTTCATAGCTTCTTTAATTTGCTTAAGGAGTCTTGATAAAAGTAGCGCGCCACACAACTCCAGTCTAGGTAGTGACACAGGTTTTACTGGAGCCACGCGTGTCTTTGCGGCTACTATTACTGTAGTAATGGTTCCTTTCTCTGACCGTACTCTTATGTACGCCACAGCAGCGTATGCCTTAATGGAGGCATCACAAAAGCCATGAATAGTTACATTGTTGCTTCGGTTTCTAGTTGTGTGCAACCATCTGTCTATTTTAATTTCTTTTAGATGCTTAAGGCTTTCACGTAAGTTCATCCATTCCTCAGCAGTTGATGAATCTATCTCTTCATCCCAAGCTAGGCCTTGCAGCCACAATTTTTGGATTAGTACTTTAGCTGGTAATAACGCTGGAGCAACAAATCCTAGTGGATCGAATAATCGTTGTACATCAGCCAGTATCGTTCTTTTTGTAGTTAAATTCGTCATAGAAGGTAAATTTAAACTGTATTCGAAAACATCTTGACCCATATTCCATTGCAGCCCCAATGCTCTTACAGTGCCATCAATTGTAATGTCTAAATTAACATGTGAACTTCTTTGGCTCGGTTCAAATTCTTTGAGAAAGTTAGCGTTGTTTGAACACCATTTGTGCAAAACGAACCCACCTTTTCTTAGTATATAGTCTATAGTTTTAGCCTTTTCTAGAGCACATGACAATGTATCTTCACCGGACATGATGTCGTCAACATAGCTATTGTTCATTATCGCCTCGGCAGCTTCTACATACTGTACACCTTCATCATAAGCTACCTGCTTCAGGGTTCTGACAGCTAGGTATGGAGCTGAGGCAGTCCCGAATGTGACCCTTGTAAGTCGATAATCTTGGACAGGTGCGTTCGTGTCACTGCGCCATAATATTCGTTGTAGGTCTTTATCTTCTGGCTTAACGTAAATTTGAAGGTACATTTTTTGGATGTCCGCAACAAAGCATATCTTCTTCATTCGCCACTTCATAATAAGGCTTCTCATGTCGGCTTGTAGTTGTGGTCCTACTAGCAATTCGTCATTAAGAGATATGTTGTTGACACCCTTTTGAGAAGCGTTGAAGACTATCCTGACCTTAGTAGTTTCCTTTTCTTCTTTCACAACTGCATGGTGTGGCATATAATAGCTAGGATTACTTACTTCTTCTTCTTTTATTTCTTCCATGTACATCATGTCTATATAGTCTTGCATCACCTTTATATACTCTTTTCTTAATTCTGGATTTCTTTCTAAACGCTTTTCTTGTTGATAAAGTCTCTTCAGTGCTATACTTCTTGTCTCTCCTTGTGTTGATAAAAACGTCTCTTTCATACTTGGTAGTTTTACAACGTATCTTCCTTCTTCTGTTCTTGATTGCGTAGCTTGGTAAATCTTTTCACATAACCTTTCTTCTTTTGTTTGTTTTAGTTCTTCAGACTTGTCCAACTCCCACATTGTTTTTAGCATGTCGTCAAGATCGAGGTTAAGATGAAGAACGATCAATTCTTCCTTAGGTGGCTTAGTGTTAATGTTTCCAAAAAGGATCCACCCCAGATTAGTGTTTTGAGCGCAAGGTGTTCCGGGAGGTCCCTTGATGACATCATTCTTCAAAATTTGAGCATATACTTCTACGCCAAGAAGTAAGTCTATCCTTGCAGATTTATTAAAGCTCGGATCTGCCAAAGAAAGACCTTGCAGGTGAGACCAACTTTGTACTGATATTGACTGTGATGGTAGTTGGGTTGTAAGTCGTGTGGATATTATGTAAGCTTTCACCTTAAGGTTGAAACTGTCTTCATATCTTGATAGAATCTCTATTTCTGTTGCATGTTTCACGACAGTTTTGGTTGAACCGACTCCAGTGATTGTACCATGAACTGGTTTTCCTTTTAGTCTTAGCATCTGGGCGGCTCGCTTGCTTATGAACGTCGCCTGTGAACCATGATCGATTAATGCTCGTAATACTACCACATGTCCCGTATCATTTCTTACTGGTACGAGAGCAGTAGCCAGTAAAGCAGTGGACGTGCTGGCGGTGAAATGTGCCGACAGTTCGAAGTTCGCTTCATTGGTTTGTGATTGCTCCTCAAGTTGATTGTGATGACTTTGGATCTTGTTAGCTTGGTTTGATGAGTCCATTGGTGTTGTTTGGTGCACCAACGTATGATGACGTTTATGACATAAACGACAAGACATGTGCAGGCGACATCTCTTCGCAGCGTGTCCAGGTGCCAAACAATTAAAACATAACTTATTGGTTTTGACATATTCAGCTCTCTCAATAGGTTGCATTTTCGTAAAATTCCCACAGTGACATAATGTGTGATTTTCCGTACATAAAAGACAACTTCTTTGCTTGACCATAGAAATCTCAGTAGCATGGTGGACTGTATGATCTTTTCTTGTATAAGACTTCTCCTTCGATGATGGAGTAACGAGCTCAAGCGTGCGGAATTTAGATTGTAAAAATTTAACAAGATCTGCATATGTAGGTAACTCTTCTAAATTATCATTGTAGTTCTGTTCCTCCCAATCTCGATGTGATTCTGGGTCCAACTTCTGCACGACGAGAAATATAATTAAAGGATCCCAAGAATCCGTAGCTATGTTGAGATTTTTCAAACTATTAATACACTCGTTTGTGGTATCCAACAGTGACTTAATGTGATGAGCAGTTTGAATAGGAATCTTCTTTTGTGTAAATAGCTTCTTTAGAAGAGAATTAACTATCAACCTCTTGTTACCATAACGCCCCTTCAGCAAATCCCAAGCTTGTTCATAATTGGCTTCCGTGACTTGGACATGTTTTAACAAAAACTGCTTCACCAGTTATACTGCTTTTCAAGTAGTGTAATTTTTGGACTCTGCTTAGCGACGTACTGTTGTGCACTAACGATGTAAATAAATCTTGAAACGCAGGCCAGTCTTCGTACACACCCAAAAATGTAGGCAATATAATTCTAGGTAACTTCACTTGCCCTTCAGAGCTTACATTCTTGTAAGTAGGAATATCCTCATACGATCTCGTTTTATGTGCTGATAATAAATCTTTCAGATCACCTTGTAAACATAGATATAGCTCTTCAAATTGAAAGTATTCTTCATTAGCAAAATAAGGTAAGGTGGACTTCTTTTCCTTAGGTACACACTTCAAAAGGCTTTGATGAGAATTTGTAAACGTTTTCCAATACTCTTCTATAGATTGTAAACGAGTTTCAATGTATCCTCTTGTTAGTCGTTGCTTTGGACATTTTTTTAAGTTTGTTTGAGCCTTCTGTAGTAAAAGTGCCGTATCCTCTAATTCCACTAATATCTGTTCCACTTTCGTAGCCATAATTGTTATTACTTTCTTCCAAATTCGTAGTAAAGTTCTTTTATTCTTGTAACGTAAATAATTTCCAAATGCACGAAGCCAATAAAATAACCAATTCTTCTAAATAGGTGCGTAAACAACTCATTAACGCAGGTGTCTTATCTCAAGAATGCGCTGCCTTTTGTTCTCGGGCGCCGGGCCCGAGCGATCCTTTTGTATTCGATCGATGAATAGATTCACAGATGTTCATTGCTATCCGGCTCGATTAGCGACCAAATGTTTATGACGTTAAGGTTCACTTTTGATTGTGGGAAAATTGCTAATGAGAGACGTGTTATTGCTTTGATTTTGTATTTAGGACTAAATTATCAATAAACAATTCATAGTTTATAGTGTCACACACACATTCACACAGCAGTGCTACGCTGTTGCATACACACATTAACATTTGAGTGAACAATAACATAAACTTCTATTGCCATAAAATTGTGTAAAATACATAGCAGGTGTTAAGCATATAATAATGGGAACGAACCACAGAACACATAAAGAGGTTAGAAGTCGTAAGTGGGCGGAACCCGCGCGCCACTCATATGAGCGAACACTCATATCCAGTCCGTTTCACGATTTGACACTTCTCAGTCGTTCGCGAACTATCGAGCTGTGATTTTGCGGAATATTTACATAAATATGCCTTCTTGTGCTATTTTGACCTGCAGGAAGCAAAGTAAAACATGTAATGTTACACATGAAAACATTTCTTTTTATCGGTAAATTCGTATTTACTAGTTAATTAGTAAAAAGTGAAAAAATCAACAATGCCAATAAAAATATACATTGCTTGTTAAAAAAATAGTCAATGTAAATTACGTCGTTTCCAAAAAGCAATGTACCTACATTGTTTTGTGCAATTGTGCAAAAATAGTGCAGTGCAGGGTTATCGTACCAACATTTACCGATAGTCAGGTTTCT
>OY720031.1:2404893-2441348 GCA_963082485.1 Eudonia mercurella
AAAACTGAATGTACCGAGGTTTTTGCTCATCATGCAAACTTTATGAGCTCTTGTTATCTCTTAACAACCCTATTCACAGTCTCAGGGCGAAGCCGACGTCAATACTTTGCAACTTTTATAATATCGATGCTGACAACAGCAACGATTAATTTAAAAACATTTAAATACAAATTACATCACGTAGGTAACAGTTATTTGTGACATTAATTATTTTTCATCAAATTGGATGTTAATCATTTATCGAAACGACAATATACTGAACAGAGATTGTTGCTTGCAGTAAGAAGAACGACGCAATAGTCGCGGCGTGGATCTGCCTCGCGGGCCGCTACGTCCTCGCGGGGGCGGAGGCGGGGGCGGGGGCGGGGGCGGGGGGCGGGGGCGGAGTGCGTGAGCGCGGCGCGGGGGCTGCTAACCCGGTGGGGGGACGCGCCCCGTGGACTGCTGCGGCTCGTCATTGCGACCAACGGACCTACACCGGAGTAAGTCTGCACCTTACTTCAATATCATCATCGTCAGCTTATAACATTATTCCACTGCTGAGATATTACGTTTACCCAAATGGCGCATGGAGAGAGCGGGCCATATCTAATACCTTTAAACGAGCAATTCTTGTTTATATATGTATGTATATAATCTGAATCTCGGAAACGGCTCCACGATTTTTCTGAAATTTAGTACGCAGGGGGTTTCAGGGGCGATAAATCGATCTAGGTAGGTTTAATTTTTAGAAAACGTCGTTTTATCCGTAAAAAAATACTCGAGGAGGAGGAGCTCAATGGCGCAGTGGTTAACGCGCCCGGTCTGCGAGTGCTGAGGTTGAGCAACTTTCGCAAAGGCCGGTCATCGGATGGGTAACCAAAAATTTATCATCTCGAGCTCCTCCGTGATTCGGAAGGCACGTAAAGCCGTTGGTCCCGGCTGCATTAGCAGTCATTAACAACCACCAATCCGCACTGGGCCCGCGAGATGGTTTATGGCTCTTTCTCCCTATCCATCCATAGGGAAGGCTCGTGCCCCAGCAGCGGGGACATAAACTGAGCTGATGATGATGATGATGAAAAATAAATTTAAAAAAGGTTTTCAAAATCATAATAATGATAATCATCAATCTTTATCGATCTATTTGGTTTACGTGATCTTAAGAATAGGTTATTCAAGTGCGTAGCACAAAAACTGCATAACATCACAGACCCATTTTTAAATTGATATGATTATACTATTCCACGCACTGGTTAAAATTCTGTATTCTGTAAAGGAGAAACCGACGGTTAGCCATACTTGTTTCATAAAAATACAATTAGTACAAAAATTTTTTTTTTCTTTTTTTGATCATTTAGCATAATACGGCAGATATCTATATCCCCATTTTGTAGGATAGTATGTAAAAACAATAACCGGCCAAGTGCGAGTCGGACTCGCGCACGAAGGGTTCGTACTTTATGACGTATTAAAAAAAACTACTTACTAGATCTCGTTCAAACAAATTTTCGGTGAAAGTTTGCGTGTTTTGCAAGTTTGCTCTTTGTGTGAAAATCTTAATACGGTTCACAGAATACATCTACTTACCAGTTTCAACAGTATAGTTCTTATAGTTTCCGAAAAAAGTGGCTGTGACATACGGACGGACAGACAGACAGACAGACAGACAAACATGACGAATCCATAAGGGTTCCGTTTTTTGTCATTTGGCTACGGTACCCTAAAAATACTTGTCAATTAAGTTTTATTTGACTACAGAAACTTTGACTTTGTTGACAGACACCGCTTGCTATGCCTGTACGCGCAGTGCGTGGCGTCCCCCGGCAACCACGCCGCAGTGCGCGCGTACGAGTCAGCCGCAACCGCGGTCCTGGGTTCCAGCCCCGACGTGGCCGCGTGGGGTAAGGCCCCGCACCCCAAACGACTGCCCCGCTTAGCTTTAAAACTGTATCCACAAGCTGAGAACTACTTCAAACTAGAGTTAGATTTAGCACCGGAAGATAGTATCTCTTAGGCCCAACGCAGACGAAGAAGTTTCATTGTCCGTTAGCAATCAGCGCTTGTAAAGATGTTTCATAAATCATTAGGTCATTCGTTCGCGGTCACGAAAACGAGAATTTGTATGGCGAAGTTGCATCTGAAATTAAATGAAGCTTTATTCAAATAAATTTACTAAATGAGCGCTTTCGATCTAATCTCTTTTGTAACAAAGACGCGCTTCTTCAAAGACACACAAATTCTCGTTTTACCACCACCAGTCGGCAACAAAGTCAGATGGTTAATTTGTTCTTCATATCTGTTGACTCTTATGTATTTGGTAATAAGATCTACAATCGTTAAATATATTTATTTTTTACGCTGGCTTTGAAATATTTTTCTCGTACTAAAATATCGACTGTGCTATGTTGATCGCGCGTTTGCTCTGTAAAGTTCGTTGTCAGCGATGGCCCCAAGTTAAATCGGCTAAAGGTCATAAAGTGCCATATCGAGCACTTGCTAATATTGACCATATTGTTATTACCAATATTGGCAATGTGTTGTTGTTCGCCTCAGTGATAAAGTAGCGTAGAGCTCGAACCAAAAACAGGAGGCCCTGGGGGTCGACCGCCTAACTCTCTCGCTTTCGATCGCTTTGAAGGCGAGGCGAGGAGGAGGCGTCATCTTGTCATTTTGAAAGCAATATGAAAGCAATATCAAAAGCTATAGGCTATAGCTTTCGATCGCTTCCGATATTATATTAGAAAGCGAGGCCCTCGCCTCGCTTTCTAATATAATATCGGAAGCGATCGAAAGCGAGAGTGTTAGGCGGTTGGGGGGCTGGGTTCAATTACCAGGTTGGGCCAAGTGTTTGTTCGCATTTATTGATGTTGCGATCACCGACCCTCATTTGGCAAGCGTGGTGATAAGCCAATGCCCATCAAGTTGGAGCGTTGACTTGATTTCAATGATGGAGGTCCTTGCCCAGCTCTGAGACAGTGCTATTATTTATTTTAATTACTTTATTTTAATTACTAGCGACCCGCCCCTGCTTCGCACGGGTGCAATGCTGATACTAAATGCATGTATTTATACATATAAACCTTCCTCTTGAATCACTCTATCTATTTAAAAAAACCGCATCAAAATCCGTTGCGTAGTTTGAAAGATCTAAGCATACATAGGGACAGACAGACAGCGGGAAGCGACTTTGTTTTATATTATGTAGTGATAGTTAGCAACATATCAGAAGCGTAACACAATCTATCATTATACTATACGCAGATTACGTCTAAATGTTGCGTTAAAAATAATCACAATTATTAATTTTGTGCATGAATTAATATATATAGCATGTTTCTGGATCTCTGCTATCAAAATAGTATTCATCACAAGGCGTTTGGTAGTTTATGTGTTCTTTGCAACAATCGGAAAAGTAAAGCTATTTTGGGGGGAATTGGGTTACCGGTTACTGGTTGCTGGTTCAGCCAGCTGATATTAAACATTGCAGTAGTATTGATGAATAGTAACGGTTGATCACTCGTTGAGAGCACACATACACTATTAATAAAGGTATATTAGGTTTAGTATTTGTATATATGGTGATATTAATGTTTATTGTAAACCAAAGATTGTCAAAAGTAGGTTTTGGCTGTTATTTGAATAGTAAAATTATGGTTTTTTTATTAGGGCTATATATAATAGTCATAAAGTAAATGAGCATGTATTTCCAAAAAATATTCTAAATGAAAAGACTTATAATTTTAAGAGATTGGAATTATGTTATCTAAATATAATGTTAAGTATATAAAATGCTTATTTTTGGTTACCTTTGAAAAATTATTGTTTGTGAATGCGTTATTATGTTTCTTAGTAGAAATATATTGTCAACAGAAATAATATATTTGTAATTGAAAAACAATGTAGATAAGAATAGATTCTGGTAATGCAAACATTTTCATATTATGTTGATGATTATCATGACAATTTTGCTCAAAGATCATTTAACCGTGTCGTTTTTTATACTTCCAAATAAAAAAATTAAATATAAATAGTAAATCGTATTATTATCCTTTTACCAGCATCATAATCCGAACCTGACTTCACCCACTGATGAGACATATAAACCTACTACCTACATAAGCCTATTCCAAGCCTATTGACTCAAATCGATCAGCTCACTAAGAACCTATTAATTTACTATTCTTGAAAGGGACTTCCCTTTTTACCACCACACCTAATAAGAGTTCCAAAAATAAAATATACCTACTGTAATAAAACATTTTAATTCGTCTAAAATTAATTTAAAGTTACGAAAATCAAAAGATTTAATACAATATAAATCTTTGTATAGAATAACGCTTCTGTACCTACTTGTATTCACAGACAGAGTTAGCTCTGCAGTGGACCTGTACCAGTTACGATTTTACGATTATAAATAATATAGAATTCATTCGATTTCTCCCTTCACTATACACCACTACACTACAAGTTAAGTAGGTAGTAATCTTCAGAAACGAAGGATATATCATTAGAAAGAAGATCTACGTATCTGACAATTATTCTTTCTTACTCGCCGTGGCTAGTTTTTTACTGCTATAATGGAGTAGCAAGGCGAGTACAGCGGACGCAGTAGCCGCGGCCGCAGCCCTGGAAGGCGGCAGGGCTCCGCCCCACAGCCAGCCGCGGGGCAGCCAACTGACCGCGTGCAGAATGTCTAGCGCGAGTTTGGCGGAGGTCATGCGTGCGGCCGAGTACCGTGCGGGCGCGCAGGCGGGACGCTCTGACTTGTGGAGTATTTGGCGCGCTTGTTGTAACGCGCGCAGAGACCTGTGTTAATCATAGATTGCGTATCAACGGTAGGCTTGCCAGACGGTCGGGAAATCCGGGATTGTCCCGGAATTTCGTGCCTTGTCCCGTGTCCAAGAAATACACTTTATAGTCCCAGATTTCGAATAGATATGAATAGATAGAATAGATTTATTTATTTCAGGCAACAGACAGTGTACACGATGGTAAAATACATACCTTACAGTAAAAAAATACAATATATAAATTAAAAACTATGTTACACGTAAAGACGGCAACGTGCGACGCAGCAATACCTGCCATTAGTTTTTTTGGTAGGAAGGTATAGGTCGCACCAAACTTCTAGTCCCCTCTGAAGTTGGCGCGATTCGCGTCGCAGTAGTAAAAAATAGGCGTTAGTAGGGCGAGGGCGGGGACGAGTGGTAGGGCCTGACTGTACAGCTGCGCAACAAAGCAACTTCAGAGGGGACTAGAAGTTTGGCACGACCTATATATACCTAAGTTAGTTTTTACCTTAGATATAAGCATGTTTGTAAAACATTACAAGTAAAGCGACTTACAAAAATAATGATCTATTTTCATTTAATTTTATACCGACCGAATTTGTAGACCTCGAATTGTCCCGAAAATGAAATGCCTCTATCTGGCAACCCTAATCAACGGATGAACCTTTTTATTTAATTACTATGTACACCGATGTGGAATGCAATAAATAATTTTAAATTTAAAGCGTCGATGGCCGAACAGACAGTTTAGGTTGAATACGAGAAATTCTAGTGCTTTACAAATAAACAAAGAATAAACTCCGAATAGTTATTCCGTGTTTTGTTCCTGTCATGTAAACGTCATTTCAAATTAGAGTAAAAGAGACACAACACGGAATAACTACTCGGACCTTATTCTTTGTTTATTTGTAAGGCCCCTAGATCCCAATGTAATAATGTATAACTACGCTTAGACTACAGACGCGACCAGACGTCGCGACGTGAACCCATACGCTGACATACCTAAGCATATTAGCTTTATAGATGAGTTAACAGAACTGCTATTAAAATAGCGCACTAACTGAAACAAGAACAACAAGAAATAAATATGATTCTGTAATTTAACGGCAGCGGTTAAACATCCAGTCTTAGAACCAGAGTTCCTAGGTTCGATTCGTAGGAGCACATGTTTTGTACTCGGTTCGGTTGGTGGTAAAGCTTTTTTTGCTTTGCTGTAGGAACAATGTTATTAGCTATCATGTGTTCCAGCAGTTGGAGATAAGATATTCAGTTTCTTAGTATACGAGGAGTCCAGCCAAAGTGTGCTTCTGAATCTTAAAAGTTAAAAAGTTGTCACTTAGTTGAACCATGAGATGAAGGCCACTTACTAAAACTAAAACTTCAACTAACGGTTCAACAACTTTAAAAACTAAACTCACCTTATGAAAGCGACGAAAGCGGACAGCGACCAAAACAGCTTGTGTGCGGTCTTCACGCGGAAGTCCACCTCCTTGGAGACTCGCAGCACGCCGGTGTCGATCAGCCACGCCGCCTTCTCCGCCTGCAGGTACGCCAGCGTCAGCGCGCCGCCCGTCACGCCCAGAAAGCCCCACAGTGGCCCGTCCTAGAACGACCAACTAAATATATAACGAACGTTAATATTTAAACATAACGATATCAGTACCTGCGATCGATAATAAAAAAGACCCAAGACATTTTGAGCAACGTGCAGTCATATTATGTAGTCACGAGCACCGATATGTATACACTTTGATTCTTATTCTATTGTATTAAGAGTTACAATTGTTTACATATTTTTGCTCGTGACTATGTTTAGTTAACCTGCGTCTGCTCTGAATACAAACACAATAGGATTTCAATTGTTTAAGGCGAAGGGTAAGGCACACTAGCGCCACCAATTGATAATTGACAATTACTAACAGACCGGATCTTTTTTTTAAACATTGCGTACCGTCCGACAACAGGAAAGCATCCATAGTATTTATTTAACAATTGTGCACTACTTTTTGTTGCGTGGTTTATTCACGAACAATTGCCACTTTTAGTGTTAGCGAAAGCAAACCTAAAAGTAGTGCACAATTATTAAATAATAGATGTTTGCCTAGTGTCGGAAGGTCCGCAATATTTGAAAAAAAAATCCAGTTTAGCAGTTATCAAATTAAATCCATTAGCGGCGCTAGTGTGCCTTACCCTTCGCCTTAAGTGACGGATCTGGCACTAAGCAGACGAAAGGTTAATGACTTAGGTAGGGTAGTGGCGCCACTGTTCGACAGGAACCAGCGATCAACGTTTTGTCTTTTAATCATTAAAGAGAGGGGTCAGCAGCAGATTTTTTTCTTTAGCAGCAGTTCCATACATACCACTTGCTTTCTAGTTGTCATCTCGTAAAATGTCAATGAAAATGTGTGTTATTGTTCTGGCTGGTGCCAATAGCTTATCTTTATATGTCGCTCAACGGGAGTTACAAAGACGAAACTGCACAATATGGGTTATGTTAATGTCGTCTTTGTAACTCCAAATGAGCGATATGTGAATCTTCTGTGCGTGTGTATGTCATTGAACTCCTTCTAAACGGCTGGACCGATTTGGATTAAATTTTCTGTGTGTGTTCAAGTGGATTCGAGAATGGTTTAGATTTATAATTGGACCCGGTAGGTGGCGCTGCTATATTGGTCCATCATGGGATACGGCTGTTAATAATTACCCTAGCCCTGTCACGGACCCTTTTTTTATAGATAGCTCAGCAAATGACTCCATCCCACCTGATGTTAAGTGGAAATGGAGTCCAGACGCGAAGATAACTGGTGCAGCGTGAAAACAAACGTGCATCAGTTAACCTCACTCTGCCGGCCCACAAGGTGTTCACGCCTCTTTTGAAGAATCCCATATCACAGGAAAGAGGGAAAACGTGTGCTGGTAGACTATTCCATCTTTTGGAGGTGAGACAAAGAAACGAGTCACCAAATAAGGCATAGGACCCTATTATCCGTAAGTACCCAGGGCCTCCAATAGGTTAAAGACGGCCCTAAGTTTGAGTTAGTGTTTTGGGGTGTCGCTCCCCTCCCTCGTCTACGCTTTCATTAAGTCACAACACTAGTGTATTTAAGTTGAAGTGGCAATGGGCTGCACAACCGATAACCAGATAACGAATGGGGTAAACGAGTTCTAGAGTGGAAACCGCGTATCGGCAAACGTAGTGTAGGACCTCCCAGACAAGGTGGAGCGACGATCTTCGCAAGGTGGCTGTCAAAAGCTTGGATGAGAGTAGCCGCCGATCGTGCTCAATGGCGTGCATTTAGAGTGGCTTACTATGTCCAGCAGTGGACTAATGTAGGCTGATGATGATGATTAAGGTGTTCAGCTTCATCTGTTGCTGACCTCACCTTAGTGCCCAGTCCGTATGCAGCGATATTCCTCAACACTACGGCGTCATCAAACAGCCGCTTGGTGGTACAAGCGGCCGCTGCCAGGAGCTCGTCTCTGCCTGGTCTATCGTGTCTAGCCAAAACACTGTAATTTAAGTTAGTGTTTTTTGACTCGACACATCTTCCTAACTCTCGTTTTTGCCTTGATTGCGGCACAATACTAAAGTGTCGAGCTTCATTCATCTAGGTGCCGTGTCAGTTTTCTTTACTATCCGTATTCATTTGATTACGTTTACGAAGACAAAAATTAGTATGGCATTGAAGCAGCGCCTCCTAGCGATATACGAGAAGAGTTAAAATGTTGCCATACAAATTCTCGTTTTCGTTAACGTGATCGAATGGCGAATGAAACTCGCTCGCACTATGTACCCTTTGTTGACCTCACCTTGGTGCCCAGTCCGTATGCAGCGATATTCCTCAACGCTGCGGCGTCATCGAACAGCCGCATGGTGGCGCGGGCGGCCGCCAGTCGCGCGCTCGCTGCCAGCAGCTCGTCCTTCCCCGCCGTTGCGCCCCATAGCTTTAAACTGTAGCTGGCTAGGCTGACTACCTGCCATGCATTACATCTTAGTAAGGGTAAAAAAGCCAAAGATGTGTTTATGTATTCGCAATCGATAAAATTAATTAATTAACAACATGCCTTTAATTTATAATTGTTTGTTTAAAATATAAATAAATAAAAAAATCAAAAAGACTAAGTTAGCTAAATAAATATTTATAGAATGAATTTAAACTATGTTAAGCCGTGGTTGGAGAGCTCGTTAGCGCAGTGGTTAACGCGTCCGGTCTGCAAGTGCTGAGGTTAAGCAACTTTCGCAAAGGGCGGTCATCGGATGGGTGACCAAAAATATATAATCTCGAGCTTCTCCGTGCTTTGGAAGGCACGTAAAGCCGTTGGTCACGGCTGCATTAGCAGTTAGCACCGGCTGCATTAGTGGTAACAACCACCGATCCGCACTGGGCCCGCGTGGTGGTCCATGGCCCATTCTCCCTAATAGGGAAAGCTCGTGCCCCAGCAGTGGGGACATAAAATGAGCTGATGATGAAGCCGTGAATAGAAACTGAGGTTACACCGAAATCATTATTAATAATAGAATATTTGTGAATATTAGTGACAATTATTTAAATTTATAATATTATTTCAGCAAACATATAACAGGGAAATGAAATTATGTAATTGTTTATTATGATTATGGTTATATATTTCGAACAAATTACAATTTGAAAGAGTGTTGATTTTATTACGGCAATGTTAGCAGATTATTTAACAAAAAAATTAAAGAGCATACCTTATCGCGATTAATATGAGACTGTAATAAATCACAAATTTCATTCACCAATTCCATTATGCTAGTCGCTTTCGTTTATTTATACGTTACAATAAAAAGTAAATACTTACTTTATTTTATAAGACGTAATATACCTACTTATCGGAAAGATATGTTTTATCGTATCTCTCGCTGATAAATTACGGTTTACAACTATAAGATAACAAAAAAATATAAAATCAAGACATACTTTTAATTCCCGTCTTTGCTTATATAATGATGATGTATAAACAGGTGACGGCAGATAAACATTTCTCTCTGTCTGAAAATATTAACTAAAAAGTGACAGCATGTTTTAAGCATTGCCTTGTCTAACTTTAGGCTCGTTTTTTAGTAAAGCAGTTAGCATCAGACATGATAAGAATTCTGTATTGCATCTCGCAAGGTTTACAAATTCAAATGTGTGCGTTACCCCAGCGGAATGTTGTCGAAATTCTTGAATTCTTGACATAGAATAATTAGTGCTCCATCTCGTGTAATTCGTGGATTCCGCTGGGGTAACGTTACCCCAGCGTCAAAATCTGTTTTTCGCGAATATCTCAAAAACTACTGGACGCACAAATTTAAGATTTCGCGCACAATTACACGAGATGGAGCACTAATTATTCTATATCAAGAATTCAAGAAAACGACAACATTCCGCTGGGGCCGCACACAATTCAAATTTAAAATAAAAATCTTTATTGTCTGTCACATGGTGGTAAGTTGACAATCTTAAAATTAGGTAGGTACATGGACCTTGCATGGGCAAGCACTTGCAATTTATAATAATACTTATTTATAAGGTTTAACTATTTACTTAAGGCGAAGGGTAAGGCACACTAGCGCCACCAATTGATAATTTGACAATTACTAACTGACCGGATCTTTTTTTTAAATTGCGTACCGTCCGACAACAGGAAAGCATCCATAGTATTTATTTAATAATTGTGCACTACTTTTTATTGCGTGGTCTATTCACAAAACGGGCTATCGCATTTATTCACTAACAATGGCCACTGTTGGTGTTAGCGAATGAATACAAAAACAAACCTAAAAGTAGTGCACAATTATTAAATAATAGATGTGTGCGTAGTGTCGGAAGGTCCGCAATGTTTGAAAAAAAATCCTGTTTAGCAGTTATCAAATTAAATCCATGAGCGGCGCTAACGTGCCTTACCCTTCGGCTTAATAAGGTTCGAGGTGGTATGTTGGCTTTTAGCAATTGTTCAGGATGGGAACAAGAAAGAAAAAGCAGTCTTCCGGTCTTCAAAACTTCCCACACTGAGGTCCCAGGTTGGATTTTCGGCGAGGAGTACATGTATTTATCCAATTTTGTTGGTGGTCGGTGTGTTATAAGCCCGCCTGGCAAGCTGTCACCATCTTGTCTAAATATGTCAGCATAACAAATGTTAGCAGTGTTTTTTATTGTTTCAAGAAGTAGAGTTAAGTTAGTCAGTGCCTCATCAGTTGAGGATACCGGGTGAAGTGCGTTTCAACCTTCGGCTTATTATCACTTACCATTGGGGTGCCTAGTGTGAGTTTTATTTACTATCCATATTCATTCGATTACGTTTACGAAAACGAAAATTAGTATGGCATTGAAGTAGTGCCACCTGGCGACATACGAGAACTAAAATGTTGCCATACAAATTCTTGTTTTCGTTAAGGGGGTGCAGCGCCGACGCAAAACTGCAAGTTTCAAGTTTCTTTATGATAGCGAGCGAGCGGCGCGTGGCGGTGGTGTGACAACGGCGCACGACTACGAATACGGACGCACGCTAATATCTGTACAGAGTAAACTGGTGATTTAATTGGGTAATTGGGTAAAAAATAATAAAAGGCTTAATATTTTCATATTCATATTTTTTAATTGAAAAATAAGACAACAGTGACCTGCGGAATATCAATACAAACATTTTGATGTCGGATCATTGTTTCATTTGTGCTATATTTACAAAGTTTCTGAAGAAATAAGTTTTAGTATCATTACTTTTACGTATTGTTTATGCAGTTTTTGGGTATTTGTTTCAAATTCCAAGACAACCATGGCCTTGTGAAAGGATCAAACTTACCTACACTAGTCCTTTTAATGTATATGACCTATTCAGCGCCTAGCACCAGTGACTTAAAAACACGTAAATTTTCGAAATTCCGCGCGGCACCCCCTTAACGTGATCGAATGGCGAATGAAACTCGCACTTGGCACCCAGGTGAGATGAAAGCCAACTGCTTACCCATAGACGTTTTAAAATATCTTTAGAGACTATAGACTATCTAGTTAAGTGTACACCTTCACCTTATGTGACCTCCATATATTTGTGATATACTAATACGCGTACACGATAATAAAAATATATTTTTTATTTAAAATCAAACGAACAATTTATGACCGTGAAATCTGTAAGTACTGCTAGTTTGTCTAAAGTTTTTCCTAATCTCTTCATAATCTTCAGACGCCCGTACTTGACCGTTAACTATCTATCTATACTATTAATAAACAGGTATTGTAAATAAGAACACAATAATATTCTTTGAGAATATAATATTTTTAGCTCATATAAATAATATATAATTCTAATATTCAATAAAAAATCCCAGGTACATTGTACTTAATACTAAACATTAATTATTGTAATAGTTTTTAATTGCTTGTTATGTTAATATTTAAGTAACTGTCACCTTACTATAATACCTATACAAAATCAATTAGAATCGAGGCAACATTATGTTGATTACAAAACTTTTAATTAGGTAAAGGAATTGAATTTGACTAGTTTCTTGCAAATGCGGGCAAGTAATTTAACGATTAATTTAACGACAATGTATTGGAATGTCGTTCGAGTGATAGGAAGACTTTTGATATCATAAAAATACAATTATAATTTCACAAACCTTAATTAAAAGAACTAAAATATATAAAACTCTGATTTCATTACATATAAGAGTGGAATAAACAACACCTACTTGGTTTAAAACCAAAGAACTGGTTTATTCCACATTTATTGATTGGACTGCATGGCCCGGTATTCACCAAAGCAGAGATGGACGGAATATACTATAATAAAAAAGTTTTTTTTGTACACTATGTACATACGTGTGTACTTCGTAGAGAAAGAGAGAGAGATGTGCCGTAATCAACCAATATCATTTGGCTGTCCATCTCTTTGCTTATTGGTTGTTGAAGACACATCTCTTCTCTCAACCCCTCTCCATTTAAGTGCATACCGGGCGAACAAGCCAACAGCCGAATACTAAAGTAAACGGATATTTTAACAAATTAAAGCCGAACGCGACATCACACTTAAAAATGTTATTTCAAAAGTCGTTTTCTAGCAAAATAGAGAGCTATTCCCATGACAGAGGAGGTTGTAGCTATCGCTGCGACCTTCGTGGCTCCGATCCTCTCGCCCCACAGGTAGCCGCGCGGCAGGCAGGCCACGGCGTGCGTGATGTCGAGGCAGAGCTTCGCCGCCGACGCTGCCTGGAGCCCTGTGCGGACGTCGACTCCGCGCCGGGCCTCCGCCCCGCCCTCGGACGCGGTCAGGCACGCGCGGCTCCACCACAGCTGTCTCATAGACCGGATTGTCCTGCAACAATCATGTTTTATTGCTGGATTTGTGTCTCTTTTTCTTGCCTTATAAAGAGAATGATTGCAATAGAGATAAATGGAAAATGCTGTACCGTCAAGAACGTCGCTCAGTAGAAGAAGAAGAGCCAGCATACGAGTATATAATACAGCCCTATTGAAGTTAACCTATTTACACTTACAACACCAAGGGGTACCGCGCGCGGTTTGCCGACAAGAAAATAAAGCTTCTTTTCTTAAAAAGAAAGATGTACCTTAAATTAAAAATATGCAAAGAAGATATACCCTGTAATTTTAAAGATATAATACCCGTTGCAATCCCAGATACAAACAACAATGCAAAACAACGCTGCGGGCATCCACTCCGTGCGTCTGCGCAAGTTTTAGGCTACGTACGCACTGTCCGGTTAGCCGCACTGCGGCTGCCCGTCCGGCTGGCCGCAGGATTCGGTTGCAATTGCGGCTGACCGGGTGGCGGCTAGCCTTAACCTCAACAGGAACATGCGTATAGAAATCGTCATGGTTTGCGGATTGATCGAGCCATTTCCAAGATGGACATCGCAGAAGTCACAGCTATTTATTATTTTTACTCGCGTTTTATAAAGAAAAAGAAACAGAGGAAAAGGTTCTGGGTGTATCTTTACTTGCAAACACGAGATGATAGCAAGTATTTTGAAATAGTTTTCATTATTTATATTATTATTTATATTTTTTACATTACGTATCGACGCGCTATATGCAAAGGAGTGACTGATCGCAACCACTCTATATAAGGTAGTTTTGGTTTCTTCAGTTTAAAGAGTTTAAAGCGCGCGGGCGCGGTTTCTGGTTTGTTTTGTATTCTGAGACATATAAATATCATTTTATAACTATTTATAAATTTCACCGTAGAGTCCGTCAAGTAATTTATTAATTACGTTTTTATTGGTTTTGTTGCTAGCTGTACTGTACGTTGTCTGTAGTTACTGACATTAACGTCGTGTTTATTACACAAGTAAATAAAATCGCTTGGAGTTGGTAGGACAAGAAAAAACAGACTTTGGAGTTGGTGGGACATACTGTATGGAGTTTTAAAACTCCGAGAACAATACATTTGGATATACTAAGCCAAAATATTTTATTCGTAGACTAGCCGCATCACAGTGCGTATGAAAACTGTGTTTCCGTACATATTTTTAATCGCGGCCAGCCGGACGGGCACCTGCAGTGCGGCTAACCGGACAGTGCGTATGTAGCCTTACCGTGCTCATACTTTATTTTAATAGTTATAAGTAGTTAAACTTGGTGTAGTGACTTCCAAACGCCTTAAACAGTGATGTCGTCTACCTAATGAATAAACCCAAAATTAACTGATTCTATCAAGCTATAAAAATACTATGTATCTGTCAATAATCAAATAAGAATCATTCTGTTAAATGCTGTTAAAACATTCAGTTTAACAAAGCTTATAATACTCCTAAATTATCCTTTCTTGGCAAAAAAAAACAGTATAAATTATACTTACTGCAATAGTGCTATATAGAGACTGGCGGCCCAGAGCACCGTACTGAGGGTTTCTAGCTTGTACGCTGTGTCTGGGTTCAACTTGATGATCCCGATTTCATGGAACCAGCACACTTTCTCGACAGGCAGGAATCCTTGGTCAACTATGTTAGCGATTACACCCAACATGGCAGCCATTTTGGAAGTCTCCTGAGAAGTAACAAGTTTTTATTTAACAATTATAAAATAACTAAAAGAAAATATTATAACTTACAGAGAAAGTATACATAATATAAGGATTTGTTATGGACATAAGTAAAATGACATATATATAAAAACATAATTATATATTTATCAAGTTGTAGGTACAATAGTCATTTATTTAATACAATTATTTTATTAGTTAAATAAGTGTGAAATAAGCAGTGCCCTTGTACTTGTCTATTCCTGCCATGTTCTCCCTTCTGTTTGTTTGTGTAGTTAGTACATAAATTATAAATAAAAAAAAATAAAAAAATAAGAATAATAGAATGTTAGAAATGTTTTTGTATAATATGGGTAGTAGGAGTATAGATAGATACAGTTGAAACCTTTCAAAGCAATTTGTTATCTCATTAAACAAGGTGAAGGTGAAATAGGTATATGTAAATAAAATTATGCTTTCAGTTATCAGTATTTACGCATTGTTCTATCATTGGCATAATAACTGAAACATTATTTATCAGAATGAACTTTGATAGAAAGAAACATAATAATCCATGATAATTCTGATATAGGCTTCTTCTAATGCATGAATGCCACGAGTCTGATCTTCGCTGACATCAACCAGCTGCTGCAAGCCACTTTGTGGAGGGTATCTTACACTATGTAAAATATAAGATCAATTCTGCCTGCTATGTTTATTTATTTTATTTATTTAAATGTAATTATAAAATATAAAATAAATGTAATTGTATATAAAATAATAATTGTAAATAAATATAATTTTAAAAGAGTTGGAATAAACTACATGCTACTTACATGTCTTCCCAGTCCATAATTATATGTATGCCTTATCATAGGTATGTCGTCAAATAACCGGAGCATCAAACGTGCACCGGACAGACGTGACCCCGCTGACTGCCATTCTTTGCTGTTCTTCAAGCATCCATACAGTTTGAAAGTATAGCATGTTAATCGGACTACCTGAAACATTAAAAAAATGAAGATACTTTTTTTTTACTTGCACATATGTAAAAAAGACATTGTAACATTGACTTTTACATTTTTATAAACAAATTAAATTTTAAATCCATGTCAATATACAATATTTATATGCTACTTTGATAAGGCTGTTATTTATGTATAACCATCATCATCATCAATAAGTCTCAGTCCACTGGGAATATAAGCTTTTTCTAACGAATGTCACAGTGACTGATCTTTAGCTTTCTCATTCATCTGCTATGAGCTGTTGCATGGACTATATCGCTACACCTTGCCGGTGAACGTCCTCATGAATACTAAATATGTATATTAAAAATCAATTTGGTTTACTATAGTTTTATATGCATATATAAATATTTTTTTATAAAATTTGTTTAAATTAGGTATATATAGGTATTAAAAATGAAATATTGCCAAAAAATATTCCTTATATAATTTTAACATTTTTAAAATTTACAACAACTACAGCATACACAATAAGTATAGGTATCTTTTGAAAACAACTTTTTATTTTAACAGTGACTGGTTGCTGCGACAATCTTAATAATATCAAGGTTGTATTAGTTCCGCATAACTTACTTTATCCCTGCCATTGTAACTATCCAAAAGTTCGCAAATATCTTCGGTCACCGAAGACATATTGTAAAATAACTTTCAATTAAAAATGTTCTGTAAAAAACTTTGATCACTGATATCTTATCGGTTAGGGCCGAATTCCGTCCTGTCGACTAATTAGTGTGGTGCGAAACGCGCGACTGTGCAGATTAGTAAATGATAACTGCTAGCTACAGCATTTCTACAAAGCAAAGAACCTTGGTTGCGAAAAGTTCACAAGTGAAGTGTTAGTGAACGAACCCCTGACACTGGCAGATTTGTACTGTCAAAATGTCAAATAACAGCTGATAGTAAGAAACGCGATGGGATCTAATCCGTACAATCGGTTTTTAATATTGAATGGTGGAAAAGGTGACGATGATAAAATATTGTCCCTCTTTTAGAGCGTAAATATGTATTGCGTAATTTTACTGCAAACATAAGACAATTAGTGCCTCTTTAGTTTAAAAAACAAAAACCTAAATTTTAAGTGTCTACGTAGGTACTGTACTATGTATATAAATGTTAGTTATTGTGTAAGGATTGCAAAAATTTATATTGTTATTAAATTAATACTTATTTAAAAAGTATGTTTTCATTTTCTATAATATTATGCTGCATTTTAAATAATCGAACTAGGTACTTATATGCGTATCTCAGACCGCGTAATATATATATATATATATATATTTTTTTTTTTATTGTCACTTTGACTTTGACACTTACTTACTTGACAGGTTTGCAAATTGTAAATAAATGGTTTTTGTTTATTTCCAATTCCAATTTCTTAAAATTCCATTATTTTTGCATTGATGTAATCATGACCGTGTTCAAAATCGACAATATCCCAGAATTTTCCAAGAAGGAGCGCATAGTAGTGGTTGGTGTAATAGGGAAGTCGCCTTACCGGAACCCAAACAAAACAACGCCGCTCTTGCCTTCAGTAGACTCTGATGAGGTAGGAATTGGGTTGTAAGCTTTGTAATCACAATACTTACTTAATTGCTACTGTCCGAACGTATACACATATGATTTGTTTATTTAACAGAATGGCATCGAATGTCACTGGGATGAGAGGCGCGGTGTGTTATACCTGCACGCTGTCACATACCTGGACACTAAGCAGCTAGCCAAGCTTGCAGAAAACCTAGATGAAGACTCCAAGAGTACTGAAAAGGATGCTGACGCGGCCCACTGGCTGGTGGCGTCCGGGGAGCTAGCTGCAGACTCGTGCCGCATCTTCGCTCTGCTGTTTCATCTCTGTCATGTCGTGGTGCTGTCTCACCCCACTCCTGTGTTTGATTTGGGATACTTGCAGCTATTTAAAGCAATTGATGCATTTAGGTAATTATATGGAAAACTTAAAATTGTCTAAACTGTACTTTATTGATTTTATTGTAAAAAAAACTTGAGAATGAAGTTGCTGTACCCAGTTTTAAAATGCAGAAATACTCAGTATATTTAATACATTTTTTGCTAAAAAAGTAACCAAAATGCATGCTGAAGTATGAGGATCGTGAAGGGCAAAATAAAAGGTGTTGTTTCTTTGATGGTCGTGTATTCAGAGCGCAAAACATTACATTTCTAATTAATATATAATAACTTAAAACTACGTCATGCGCGTGAGGTCGCGTATGTCATCGACCTACATACATTCGTCGATGCACATACCTAGAGTGCGACAAATAATAGATATTAAATTATGCCTTAAATAACTACTTACTATACTACATAACCCCTTTAGAAAAATAAAAAAAAATTTAAACTTTAATTTTTTAATTTTTTTTTTCTTACACACTATTATATATTATTTATATATTATATATTACTAAAGTAAAAACTTATATAAGTATGTGAAATTATTAAATTAATTTTGAGACAAAATAATAACATAGGTATTACATATTAATAAACAATTTAGTATTGTTTTTATGAACAATATATTCTTTTCCGTTCTTTAATATTTTTACATTAGGCGAGAGATCTTCTATAACTACATAAGGACCAAGATATGTACATTCTAACTTATTTCCTGTTTGATTTTTCAAAAGTACAAGATCACCTTTTTTATAAAGAATATGATTCATTTTTCTATCATACAATGATTTTCTTTGCAATTTGTTTACAATTAAATTTTCCCTCGCATCTGCCTGAGCTTTCTGTAACCTGTATTTTAATTCTTTGGGGTAACTATCATAATTATAAAGTGGATCTATTATATTACTTTGTAAATTACTTGGCAGCGTACATTGTTTACCAAAAACTAATTCAAATGGGCTGTATTTTGTCTCTGTGTGTACCGTAGTATTGAAAGAAAAACACCAGTACGGTAACCATGTACTCCAATTAGATTTGTTTTGGTGACATTGAATCCTAAGAAAAGCGCCTAATGATTTGTGTGTATTTTCAAGAGAACCAAGAGTTTGGTGGTGATAAGCTGTCGAATGTAACTTATTAATTTTTAGCAAACTACAGACTTCAGATAACACAGAACACATAAATTCTGTTCCCTGATCTGTTAAAATATCCTTGGGAATGCCATAACGTAAAATAAAGTTATTTACGAAGTTTTGAGCTACAGTTACAGAATCTTTCGACTGCAAAGGATAAGCTTCTACGTACTTACTTAAACTACACTGTAGAGTTAATATATACTTATTATTAAAGTCATCTACATCTAGTGGGCCCATAATATCTAAGCTTATTTGTTCAAAAGCCGAAGTGGCTGTATTGGTAATAACCATTGGTTCCTTAACTTGTCTGTTGGCATGTTTGTATAATTGACATTGTTTACATTCCTTTACAAAATCAATGACGTCATTACTCATTCCTGGCCAGTGAAAATACTTTTTTAGGTTATTAAACATTCTATTAATACCAGCGTGTCCACTAGTGGGAAGCAAGTGAAAATCGTTTAACAAAACTCTTTTTTCTTCCGGATCTGTAATTTTCTTTACATTCTTAGTGATAAGAAATTGCGGGAAAGTTATTTTTAACTTTTTCTTCACTCGTACGAGACTTTTTATAGGTATCTTTTAAAATGTTATTACATTTAACTATTAATAATTCAGCGATATTTAACCTATGACACAAGGCTTCTAAGTCCCTCGCTAACACCTCTGGGGTCGATAACGATCGGGCACATAGATAAATCGCGGCCTTATTCGGCACATACACACAATAACCCGCATTCGATAATATATTATTTGAACTTGCAAACTCGTTTAAGTTTGCCGTTATAAGTAATTCAACGATATTCTTAGGTTTTTTGAGTACCTCTACCGCTGCAGGTTGATCAGGCCCACATTGACTAGAGTTCTCAGTGGAATCAGTTAGGAGAGGAGTATGATTACTTAATTTCCTACTTTGCGCTCGAGTTAAAACAGAAACTACATTTTCTTGAATTGATTTTAAATCGGAAGACGTCATCGGTAATCGACTCAATGCGTCTGCAGCTGCATTGTCTCGACCCGGGACGTATTCTATTTCAAAATCATATTCCTCGAGATAAAGCCTAAATTTCGTAAGTCGGCTAGATGGGTCTTTTAAACCGAACAAGTAAATGAGTGGTTTATGGTCGGTTTTAATTATAAATTTCCTTCCATACAAATAAGGTCGAAAATGCCTTACGCCCCACACAATAGCTAAAAGTTCTAATTCAATAATTGGGTACCTAGTCTCCGCAGGTTTTAAATTACGGCTCGCGTATGCTATAACTTGACCATTTTTATTCGATAGTACAGCGCCTAAACCTGTCTTACTGGCATCAGTTTGCAATCTAAAAATATTATTGGAAGAAAAATCAGGATACTGCAACACTGGAGGGTTCATTAAAGCTAATTTTAATTTTTGAAAAGCTGATTCATGCTGTGAATTCCATTCAAAATTTATATTTTTCTTACACAACTTGTTTAATGGAAATACAATGCTAGCAAAATTCGGTATGAATCTTCTATAATAATTAGCGAAGGCAACAAAACGTTTTACGTCATCGCTGTTGACTGGGGTCGGATAGTTTTGCAATGTTTTGATTTTATCTTCGTCAGGAAAAATTCCGTTCGATGTAATTTTATGGCCCAGATAAACTATTTCAGTACGCAAAAATTCGCATTTAAGCGGATTTAATTTTAAATTGACTTTTCGAAAACGTTCTAATACGGTAATAAGATTTTTATTATGATTTTCCATTGAATTTCCAATAACAACGCAATCATCCAAATATATGAAAGCTTGTTTGTAATTAATACCCGACATAGCAATAGTCATTAAACGAGAAAAAACGCTTGGGGAAGTTTTTAACCCCATGGGGCAGCGCTTCATTTGATACATTTTGTTGTCAGCTGTGAATGCTGTAAGCTTACGCGACTGCTTGTCTAAAGAAATAGAATACATTTTATCAACACTAAAAGCGGTATATTTTCTTGATTTACTGTCTAAACTTAATTGGTAATAACTTTGAGAAAGATCTAATTTCGAAAAATAAATGCTTCCCGAAAGTGAATCTAAAATATCCGTGATATTAGGTAACGGAAATTTGTCATCTTGAATGCAATTATTTAATCTGCGATAATCGATAACTAATCTCCACTTTTTCTCATTAGACTTGTCTGCCTTTTTCGGGACGAGCAAAACAGGACTGGACCATTCAGACGAGGTCTCCTCTATGATATCGTTAGCGAGCATTTCATCAATTTGTTTTTGAATTTCTGCTCTTTGCGCGTGCGGTAACCTATAAGGTTTGGTATACACTGGCGCAACATTATCTTTAAGAGTTATGCTATGCGACATTAAATTGGTTACGCTTAATTTGTCGCCAGGTAAATGAAATACATCCGCATATTTGGCGCATATATTCACTATACATTCTCGTTCCTCTTTATTTAAATCAGATACGTTAAGTAATTTAAATAATGTCTTAACACGATTAGGTGTATTGTTCTCGTCCATAAAATTACATATATCAAAATTGGACAAAGAGAAAATATTTAATCCAGAAAAATCGAGATTAATTTCCTTATTCGTTGTATTCAAAATCCTAACGGGAATACTACCCTGACTAGGCTTCGAAATTAAACCGGCAACAAAAACACCTTCTTGTACTTCACTAGATAAAACAACACAATCCTCATTTATTGAAGTCGGTATAAACTTAATTACCTCACATCGCGGTGGTATCGAGTGTCTGTACCTACCTTTACAGTTTATGTTTACACTAACTGATCGTGAGTCATTCGTTAATTGCAAAACATTACGCTTATAGTCTATTATAGCCTTATAATATTCTAAGAAATTGTCTCCTAATATCCCGTTTGCTGAGCAAGCTAAGTTCTTGAAAACATAAAATTTTTGCTTAAAAACTACCCCGTTAGATAATAAATCTAAAAAAATATATCCTGTCGACTCTAATTTTCCACTAACTCCTTTAATAGTAATCGTATGAAAATGCAGTTTATTCCTTAAATGTGGATCATTCTGTATCCATTCATATTTAAGTACGCAAAGGCTGGCACCACTATCAACTAAAAGATCAATAGTTTTATTATCTACGCTAAAAGTAACCGTGCTACAATTATTATAATTAAGGACATAATGACAGCTTTCGTCTTTAGGGACGAAAAAACTGGTTCAACACTTCGTCGTCGTCGTAACCATCGCCTTGTGGGTTTGCAGTTTCGTCTTGTGTCACATGACGGACATAGTGTGACCCTTTTTGACGAGGATACGCGGGTTCGCGGCGTGCACGGCTAGCGCCGGCGGCGGCGGCGGCGCCGCGACCATGGCGCACGTGACCGCGTTGACTATGCGATTGCGGCGGTCTCGCGTTGCCTTGCCTACTATTCCGAGGCGAATACGACGGTCTCAAATAACTACCATGATTATTATAATTATTTCTATGATAGTTCCCGCGGTAAAAAATCGAACGTTGTGGAAATGATCTGTTAAAGGACATGACATTATTTTCAGTGGACAACGACTGTTCGTCCTTGGCGGTTCGGATTGCCTCTGGTAAAGATTCGAACTGTCTGGAAGCAATAATAGTACTGAGCCGCGGGTTAGACAACCCATCGGCGAAACGCTTTATAGCGACCTTCTCATTGAGAGGGCGTAAAATGTCATATTTAGTGCTATCATTATCGGCTTGCGCTATTGTTAAGTTTACAAAAATGTCTTCCAATTCTGTACCGAAAGCCTCAATGGAACGACTTCCTTGTTTGCAAGACTGTAGTTTCGACTGCATAGCAACCGGGGACCTCTTGGGTAAAATATACTTATTTAAATCCGAAACTAAATTAGCTACATTATCATAACTTGACCTTAATCGCAACTTAGCACTTGACGATAATCTTGTTTTAAGCACAAAATTAATAAGTTGTGGGTGCGAATCAACTGATATCATACTACTGTACAGCTCAATACCATCAATTAAACTCTTGGAAATGTGCTCCTGGCCCGTCATTACGGGTAACAGGGAAATGGCTGTTTTAATATCGAATTTTTCAGTTGCCATTTTTAAAGATTTTCCTATACTAACCGTACTTTTTAAATTACTTGAACTGGAGCACGATAAAGTGGTAATTTTATTAAAAATGCAATGAATTTGTGTCACCAAACCATTAATTAAAGTTACGTCACTTGTGCTTATTTCCGACTTTTCTATAAGACTCTTAATATGAGACAAAATACAGTCCAATTTTCCATAAACAGTACACGCTTCCTCGTACTTTTTAATTCCTAAAGCTGACCTCCTCCTTTCCGGTCCTAGCTTACTAATATATTCTCTTATTGCAAATAGACTACTATGTAAATTTGTTAAATCAGTAATTAATTGCATAGTCCATACTACGTAAAAGCATTACAAAATCATACAAAAAAAATGAGAAAAACAAGTGCCAAAAGGATTTTTTTTTTTTTTAACTAATTACTTAAACATTACAAGAGGTCTGTCTCAATTCCACGATGGGCGCGGCCTTAAGGGCCAGACTATTTAGCTCGCGTCTAAGAGTCTTAAGATTATTTTTCTTGTATTTTTTAATCCCATAAAAGGCAATACACCCCAACACAATTATAATTAACACAATCAGTAATATTTCGGTAGTATTAAGACCCTCACTAATTCTTTGGGTTGCTTGTGCGTCACCTGACGCTGTTTGCGCAATGATTACCTCACTATCTTTGGAGTTTTTGTTCCCCATTATGAAAAATAATTTAAATCTAATTACAAAATAATTATATATCAAGTTACTTGTATATAATATATTAAATAGCAAAAATATGTATTTTTACATAATTGGATAAGGAATCGAACCTTAAACCAGACTAAATCTTTACCTATTTTTAAATCCGTCAATATACTAAATAATTATTATTTAAGGACTTACAACTAATTTTTAAATAAAAAGGATATATACATCAGCGTGGCCATGAATATGATGAGCGTCGTCATCACTGCTACGAGCATTCCCGCCTGCATTTCTTCCGCTTGCACAGGAACTGGGCCGTTCTCTGGACTCCTACTGGCTCCTGCTGGCTGGCTGGCTGCTACTGGACACTATCCTTGACTCGTTTGCTTCCTCCTTCCTTGTTCTTGTTTCGAGTCTCTCTCTCTCTTCTTAATGATCCCTCTTCATAAGGATTCTTCCTTCTTCGTAAATGAGGGTTCTTCTTTCTTCATATAGTTTCTTCTGAATGGTTGTTTTGTTTGAATCTTACTAACGTTGGCAGTATATTCCAGAATGTCAAAGTGGCAGGGTCGCCATGAAGTATGAGGATCGTGAAGGGCAAAATAAAAGGTGTTGTTTCTTTGATGGTCGTGTATTCAGAGCGCAAAACATTACATTTCTAATTAATATATAATAACTTAAAACTACGTCATGCGCGTGAGGTCGCGTATGTCATCGACCTACATACATTCGTCGATGCACATACCTAGAGTGCGACAAATAATAGATATTAAATTATGCCTTAAATAACTACTTACTATACTACATCACTGGCTGTCAAGGCTGCAGAACCCAACTTTTTGCATATAAAAATAGTGCATATCTTCATACATATACAGATGGGTAGGATACAAAAAACTATCATGGACAAGTTTAAACAGTTTAAGTTACAACAGTGACCATTTTATACCATAACATTTTATGTCATAAACAGCAACTTTAGGCATCTTTAAATTCATGAATCAACTATATACAAGGAGTTTCTTGTGAGGTGTCAAGTCGATGCGTGGTGATAGGTGACCATACCTATCTATTAAACCCCAACATATGTTCAGCGTTCAGTTTGCGAGCTATATTTTTTAAATTTTTTTTAAAGTATTGTATGATGAAGTGACTTTAATTTTTTTTGGGTAAACATTTCTCTGCATGTTTTTCTTAACTAAGTTGCTATGAATTGTAGTTTTATAAGTAAAATATATGCTGATGATGTTGATGATGATGATGAAGTAAAATAATAATTTCCCTAATATCAATATCAGTTACAAAAAAATCATTTTAACTGATTAATTTGAGTGTAAATAGAATAAAATGGAATTTTCAAGTATGATTATAAATCTTAAAACAAAGTTTCAGTACTTACATTTTTTTAAACTTCGTAAGAACCTAAGCTTCCATAGTAAAATAAAAAATGGTACTTGATAGGGTATTATTTGCGTACTTCATAAAAACTTAAACAAAAAAAAATAGCTCGCAAACTACCAAAAATCGCCGAACATACATGGGGATTCAATAGATAGGTATGGTAGTCCCCTATTACCACGCATCGGCTTGACACCTTACACTAAACACCCAGTATATCTCAGAGGTATATCAACAAAGAATTAATTTCCTTGAAAAAAGAAAGGTCTTCATATTTGTGGTTTTAAATTGAATTTAACTCTCAGAACAGAGTTGTCAGCACGTACCACCGAAGCCATCGCACCACTAGGTGGCGCGTGGGAGAGCCACGGGCGAGTTTGCTGCCCACGTCTGCTGTTCCACTGCCGGCGGGCACCCGCGCCGCTCAAGCGTGCGCCCGCCGCGCTTAAACGCCTCGAACACGCGGTAGAGGATCAACTGTATTTCATATTGAGGAAGGCACGCATCATTACCAATGTGTGGTATGAATTTTACACATTTTATCATCATCACTATAAAGTACAGTAAATAGCCTATAACTGTCCCAGTGCTGGGCAAAAGCCTCTATCATTGAAATCAAGTCATCACTACAATTGATGGGCAATGGCTTAATCCCTTCGCTTGTCAAATGCAAAGGGCTATGCATAGAAAAAAATCGAAACACCCTTAGCCTGGCCTGGGAAATGAACCATCATCAAAGTTATCATAAATGAAGTTCAAATAGTCTACCATGAAGTCACACATCACTCTCACATGAACATTATGAAATGAAATCAAAATGTTGTTTATTTAAGGACAGCTATTAGGAACATACAACAAAAACAATGCATTGAGACACTGTTAAGCTGGCGGTTCGCGCCGCGACCGTGACCGGAGACCGAGACCAGAGACCGAGACAGGAGACCGCGACCGTCACTTGACATTAGACAGTGTGTACGCCTCAGAGGGCCTACCACGAACCACGTTCGGCGTGTTGCCTCTCTGTCGCACTTGTAAATTCGTGCGTAAGTGTGACAGGGAGGCAACACGTCGATCGTGGTTCGTGGTAGGCCCTCTGTCTCTTGTCTCTGTCTCGCTCGCGAACTGTCGCGTATCTGTCTCGCTCGCGAACTGTCGCGTATACATTGCCTAACGTCAAGTGACGGTCACGGTCTCCTGTCTCGGTCTGTGGTCTCGGTCTCCGGTCGCGGTCGCGGCGCGAACCGCCAGCTTTAGATTTATAAGCTATACAATGATGTCTTATGTATAAGCTGTCACTATATTTGCATTTGTATTTAACGTAACATACAGGTAGAATATAATGTTGGCAGCTTTTAAACTTTGCAACTTAATGCAAATGATATGTAGTTTAAAATTGTCATTTGTAGTGCAAAATCCTTATTCGCGATACCGAAGAACGAGGAGTTCGTTTACATAAACGCCGATGACTGCGGAGGTGCCCGGGACGTGGGGGCCCTGGTTCGCGGCCTGATACAGCGCTGCTCCCCCGCCCCCGGCCCTGGTACTGGCCCTGCCACCGGCCTTGCCCCCTGCCTCGCCCCTGCGTCTGGCCCTGCGCGCGCCACCTTCAAACAATTCCTGCAGGCACATGTGGACCTGGCCTTTGGAGAAGGCTTTGACGATAACGTCGGGAAGTACGCAATGACTACATCCTTCTTTGAGGTAAGTTTTGTAACACAATTGGAATAGATCTCAATTAGTGTTCATAACATATTGATTAAGGCTTTTGTTGAAGAAGTATTTTGTTTAAAACCTTTTTGACAGTTCACTATTATTCTACATAGGCGTCTTCAATTCTATAACACGCTACAGAGCATGGCTCTCAGTGATTCTCAAGCTTTTATTTACAGTTAACTTTTTAAGAAGAATCTATTACTTTTCAATATTATTTTCAACATGTTGTCACACGGATACACAAGGATAACTCCTTTATATTTTGTATCTTGTTTGTCTTATCTGTAAAGGAAAGGAAGAAAAAAAATGCCCTTTCTGAGTTTCATGCCGGTTCTTCTCAGTATAAGGTCACCCGCCTTGTAGATTTACAAACCAATGGCGTAGTGAAATGTTACAAAAATTGTCTACAAAAGTTGCTGTTATGAATGCATAAAAACAAATTTTCGTAGCATAGACAATAAATCATTAGAAATGACCATAACATGTCTTGTTAACTTTTATTAATAAACAAGATGAAACGCAGTTGCCGAGTGCCTCAACCTGGCGCAATGCGGCGCAGGCCCTGGCCCCCATCTACCTGGATTCGGCCCTGGAGAGTGAAGAGCCCGGGGGCGCGTTGTTCGACGCGCTCGCTACCGATGTACGCTTCTCTCGAGCTCGATGCGCCAAGGTAGCTGATAATATTGTTTATCGTGTATCTTTTTTACGACTTATTTATATTTAAAAGTTACTAAACCCCAAGATTAAATCGCAGGGCTACCTTGAGCTACCTTGAGCCACACACGCACTTAACTCATTCCTACATACATGCACTCCACATCTGCGCATTGCACCGTCCAATAATTAATAAATCTATGATTTGTTATTGTCAGAATCATGCTGTTAATCATAATTGTTTGTAATGAATAGCCACATTGTTACCCTTGCTAACCCTAGAGAATTGACCCCCACGAGCCAGGCCTAGCCTAGTGTGGGAGTCATTGTACACTCCTGTAACACCGCTTACTATTATTTTTGGTAAATAAACATTTTCATTTTCATTTTCATTTTCATTTCATTTCATTTCATTTCACTTTTAAATGTTACAACTTTTACGGATGTTTATTTTACACATTGATTTAGATTATTTTATTCTGACGTTTCGAACCCTTTGCAGGGTCTGTGATCACAAGGAGACGGATCCTGCAAAGGTTTAAATGTGTAGTGATCGCGTAAACTTTAGAAAACAATATTATTAAACTTTGTCGTGAAAAAATGAAACTATTTTAAAAGCTTTTATTTAACTTGCAATGTATGTAATTTGTTCAAGTGGAATCCTGCAACTCAATTTTGAAGCAGATATCTTCAACCGATTGAGCTGAGATTTTGTATACATGATCAGTTCGAAGCACAATGCATGGTTAATTGTGTGATGTCATTCTAAATCCAAGATGGCGGCACACCCAAGATGGCGTACTAATTATTTTTAATGCATTCCTACAATACGGGTAAGTATCAAATGAAAGGGCTTGCTGAAAGTAACTCGAAAAATAAAGTGACGTCACTCTAAATCGAACATGGCGGTATACCCAAGATGGGGAACTAATTATTTTTAATGCATTCCTACAATTTGGGTATCAAATGAAAGGACGATAACTAAAAAGTAAAGAATAAATTAAAAGTAAAAAACCTTTTTTAAAAAACAAGCTTTTATTTAAATGCGCTAAAAAGAAAAAATCTCGCGACAAGCTTTATATCATATAAATTGTGTTATGACGTGATTAGTTGATAGTAAAAGTTTATTTTTTCTTTTTAGCGCAATTAAATAAAAGCTTGTTGTTTAAAAAGGTTTTTTACTTTTAATTTTTTATGAATAATTTTTGGTTTGATCGGTTTGCCGATTCGGATCATTGTCAATCAGCAAGTCGTTTTGGTAGGTCTTGATTCTCTTACTTTAGAGTCCGTCACGTAAAGACTAGGAAATAAAGACTTATATAATCTGTATTAAGAGTTAAATTACTTTAACCCAAAAACTCTAACTTTGTGTTTTTTAGGTGTTGCCGATAGCCCAAGCATCGTATGCTGAAGGTCTACCATCGCACTATTCCAGTCAGCATCACGCGCATAAGGTCAGTTATTTGGTAATAGTCTGGAAATAATTAAAAAAGGTCTGTGTATAAAATTTATCTGAATTTATCCACGACAGTTTATTAGTATTTAATATAGCTGAAACGGCCTTCTGAGGCCATCAGCGAACACTAGAAATAAAATAGTTATATGGTGAGTTGTTCTATGGGCGTGGTGTTGGTAGGTGGGCGTGGCGCTAGGCGTGCTGGAGTCGATGGCGCGCGGGCCGCTGGCGGGTGGAGCGCGGGCCAGGCTGCGCTCCAGCTGCCGCGCGCAGCACCGCGCGCGCCGCTTGTGTGAGGCGCCCTCGCTCACGGGACACCCCTGCGTCCTGCCCGACCAGTCAGTACCACATGCTTACTAGTTTTTTGAAGTGAAAACTTCTTTAGCGGCGTTGTGTACTTTTTTTAGAATGGGTAAAAAATGTTAAACTCGCGTCAGGACACGTGACCTGATCGAAAATTCGTAAGACGGATGGAGAGTAGACAGCTGGCGCGGCGTAATATAAATTTTTAATATAACTTAATATAACTTTTTAATGTAATATAAATTGTCATGTTTGTGTACGATAGCCCAATAAACAAATATTGTATTCTACCACATAAATGAGAGTACTTTTATATGTACTGATAATTAAAGCAATTCGTGCAAAATTATTCCCTAACCATTCCAAAATATCAAAAATGCACAACGTTAATATTCAAGTTTTCACTTCTGCCGGCACTCCCAGAGTGCAACATGTCGTTTTTTTTTCTTTAGTTGACAGCTTCGTGCGGTTAGAACATTTATCCAGTGTCAAAGTATTTTCTTACAATTTTTTTACTTTTATACATATAAAATAAACAATATTTCTGTACGAGCTAGTGCCCGTGCAGTTATGTAATGTTTATAATGTTAATGTTGTTGTATACGAGTGCAGAAGAATGTTTTTTTATTGAAGGAACGGAGTAAAAGAGACAACCGAAACCGTCGAATAGGTTTATTGCAATAAAATCATATGTTACATGTTACGCGCATAAGCCGCCCGGTCAGCAACTTAATTAGGTTAAATTATAACAAAACGTACAATTTCCTTTGTTAATATATGATGGCGATGAATGACTAGCGATTAATGATATACCCCCCAATCCTATAAGTATCTCAGTAAAGATGTGAAGCTTTACTGAGATGCATCTCACGCAGACTTCTTGAGCTAATTTGAAAAGTGACGTTGCATTGTTTTGTTTTATTTGTTAACACTTATGCATGTTCACGAACACATAACGGTTAATAATCCACCATTGTTTCACACAATTTCAATTATTGATATACACAAATTTTAAAACAAAACCGCAGAATTGACTTCACTTTTCCGTAAAGTCTCTGCTAAATACTTATTCCGATCCAAACGCCTCGGAGAGTTTTAACGGAAGGTTATATTTTAAACGGTTTGATTTAGCTTGCCCTGTTTATTTATTTGTTTATTTGTTTTGACCCAAACAAATCTAGTAATTGAAATTTGACCCCCTTTCCGTTGACGGATTGATCTGAAATTTGCTACACACCTTTAGTTCTGATAACAATATAATTCAATACATTCGGTGTCATTGTAAATCCAAGATGGCTGCCTACATAATGGCGGGGTACATATATTTTATCACTACTACTTCAATATGGGTATCAAATAAAAGGGCTTGATTAGTAGAATAGTTCAAATAAAATGAAAATCCAATATGGCCGCCAATAAAATGGCAGGTACATTTTTTTTCTTTTCACAACAAGCACATTTAGCCAGTGTTTTGAAGATATTATATAACATTTTTTAGTAGATGATAAAAATATTATGATATTTATTATACCTCCCAAACTTCCTTAACAGCAAATATATGAAACTTTACTGAGACCTCACATGGTCATCTTGATAGAATTTGAAAAGTAATGTTGCGCTGTTTTGTTTAATTTGCTAATTGCACTTTTCCGCCAAGAAGTAAGAACTAAGAAGTGATTGTGAAATGCAGACTCTTATGATATTTTTCCATACAGCGACAACAGCAAAGAGCACTCGTCCGGCGTGCGGTACATAAGTGCGTGCAACTGCGGGCGCACCAAGTGCTCGCGCGAGGACCCGTACTCGGTGAAGCGCGCCAACTACACGTTCTACGTCCAAGCGGCGGAAGAGTGCGGCGTCTGCCCCACGCTGCCCTGCGTCGACTTCCCCGTGTTCCAGCCCTCCACTACAGTTTACAAGTAAAGTAAAAGTATATTGCTGCTGGTACAGCTGACACACGCATAGTTTTTTATATATTTTTTTATTCCTCATGATTAAGGCGAAGGGTAAGGCACACTAGCGCTACCAATTGATAATTTGACAATTACTAACGGACCGGATCTTTTTTTAAACATTGCGTACCGTCCGATAACAGGATAGCGTCCATGGTATTTATTTAATAATTGTGCACTAGTTTTTGTTGCGTGGTTTATTCACAAAACGAGCTATCGCATTTATTCACAAACAATGGCCACTTTCGATGTTAGCAAATGAATACAAAAACAAACCTAAAAGTAGTGTACAATTATTAAATAATAGATGTTTGCCTTGTGTCGGAAGGTTCGCAATGTTTGAAAAAAAATCCAGTTAAGCAGTTATCAAATTAAATCCATTAGCGGCGCTAGTGTGCCTTACCCTTCGCCTTAAACGCTTGGCCTTAATTTCGCCTGATTGTTAAGTCACAGACAGCCAGACAGTCAGTTAATTGCCTTAGGCCCTAGGTGAGCTCATTTCACCCTGAATCTTTAACCAACTAACTATCATAACTAATCTATATTTAACTAGCTATCATATCTCTAACTCAGCTAATTTGCTGCAGGGTGATTTAACGTCACTATGCAGTTAACTAATAACACTTTACTCGTATAAATAAATAGATTTAGCTTGAAGATTACTGTGATGAGAACACTTCAATCATCATCATCATCTCATTTTATGTCCCCACTGCTGGGGCACGAGCCTTCTCTATGGATGGATAAGGAGAACGGGCCATAATCACCACGCGGGCCCAGTGCGGATTGGTGGTTGTTAACGACTGCTAATGCAGCCGGGACCAACGGCTTTACGTGCCTTCCGAAGCACGGAGGAGCTCGAGATGATATATTTTTGGTGACCCATCCAATGACCAGCCTTTGCGAAAGTTGCTTAACCTCAGCACTCGCAGACCGGACGCGTTAACCACTGCGCCATCGAGCTCCTCTGCGCCATCAAGCTCCTCTTACACACATTTACTTATGACTATATTTTATTACATCATAAAAATCTTCAATGATTTGCAGAGCGGCGTCCGTTAGAGGCGGATCTAGTCAAGAGACTGAAGAAAAACCGGCTCGAGTATCGCAAGAGGGAGAAGTGGAAGCGGACGCGGACGTCGACGCCGACGCTGAGGGAGAGGGAGAGGGGGATGGAGAGGGCGAAGGGCCTTGGTCGGTGGCGGACGCGCTCTCGCCGGGCTCAGCAAGGGATGATGACGCATCGCCTGCCTCCGATGGTTACGTGGTGCCGGTGCGGGGGGCTTCTGCGCAAGGTAACTAAATAGAATATTACGTGAAAATGTTTTTAATATTAACAACTTAAATCAATAATATTACTAGATTCCTGTTGAGTACTAGATTTACGTTTACCGTCCCATTGTAATATCACTTATTATCCGGTTCAAATGCTGTTAGGATAGGACCTTTTGGAGTTGCGTTACGCGACAGTGATGACTTGTAGGGTCAGCTAAACAGTCTAATGAATAATATTAATTAGTTAATTTATTTTATGCAAGTATCAAGGCGACTAAAATATTAAATAAAGATAGTAATTAAGGTATTTTAACAAAGAGTTCAATGTTTTAAAATGTTTTTACACTGTTCTTTTTCTCTTTCAAAACGATCGTTCACACTCATAAGCATTTCTCGACTGTTTAGCACATTTCTTTTTTTAGCATTAATTTTTGTCACATAAATATAATTTAAATAGAAATACTTCCGATGAAGTTGTATTCGTATTTCACGTGTCACGCATGCGCTTTCTCGACAGCGTTGCTAACGGTAATGACTGGCGTCAGTTGACCTCATATGCCGCTCCATTCCAGAAGGTCCTATCCTAACAGCATTTGAACCGGATAATACTAACAAAATAATGATGTGCCAACCCCAAACTACCAAGTATCTCAGCTGCGTTATACTAAAGAGGTTTATTAATTAGGCCATGCTATGTTCTGGCTAGAGCTGGATGAGAGTAGCCGCAGATCCTGCTCAGTGCCATGCACTTGAATAGGCCTTTGAAGACCACTTTATGCAAAAGGTTTTGATGATGATGATATTCTCCAGAAAAGATAATGACGCGACAACTTTCAACAACCAAGTACCTTCCTGGCATGCTGCACACGGCTTTTTTGTGCACCCCAGTTTTGTTTCATTCATTCATTCCCTCACCTCAGCCAAAAAGACGTCCACTGCTGGACAAAGGCCTCCCTCAAGGATAAATAATTTTAAGGGGAATTTGCCATAATCGCCACGCTTAGCAGGCGGGCTGGCGATCGCAGTAAGGTGAGATTAATCACAGAGAGACGCTGCTGCCCATTCTCTGGAATGGTCCCATAGTCGCCTTCTACGACACCCACGGGAAGAGATGGGGTGGTGCAATTCTTTACCCCCGGCACCACACGGGGTCCCCGTGTGGTGCCGGGGGTAAGGTACCATTCCAGAGGATGGGCAGCAGCGTCTCTCTGTGAATATTCTCACCTTACTGCGATCGCCAACCCGCCTGCCAAGCGTGGCGATTATGGCAAATTCCCCTCAAAATTATTTATCCTTGAGGGAGGCTTTTGTCCAGCAGTGGACGTCTTTTTGGCTGAGATGAACCACACGGGGAAGTTTTAGGAAGAAGAAGTCTTTTAGGGGAAGAACGAGTTTTGTTTAGTAACTAATAAAGTTATCATCCGTGCTTCGGAAAGCACGTAAAGCTGGTGGTCCCGGCTGCGTTAGCAGTCGTTATTAACAACCACCAACCCTGCACTGGTTTCGCTCTTCCTACGGTGTTTTTATTCATAGAAAAGGCTCGTGCCTCAGCAGTGACGATATAAAATGAGCTCACGATGAAAAAGGTTATACTGTCCTCTCCAGACAAGATAATGACGCGCCAGCCGTCCACGACGGAGTACCTCCCGGGCATGCTGCACACGGCCAGCCCGCCGGGGCTGCTGCCCGCGTTCCCCAGCTGGGCGCTGTCGTGCCTCGGCGCCTCCTCGCTGTACTCGCACAGCGCCGGCCTGCCCGAGCACCTGCAGCCCGGGTTCCTGCCGCATACCAACTATTTGCTGCCCTGGGACTGCGCCGTCAGGTGAGACACAGTTCGTTCCTTAAGCCGCACCTCTTTAAGTTTCGTCCTCCTAGACGTTACTTGCTGCGCTGTGAGGTGAGTTAAAACATTACCGACATGATTTGACGAGGCAGCAGTCCGATACGAAACGGCTAAATTGAAAAAGCCTCTAAGAGTATAATCAAAGACATAGGGGTACTTATTATTTAAAAATAAAAACGAGCGACCCTTACAGTATTTGCATATGATGTGTAACATTTGACATCTCACCTTAGTAATATGCAATTTTAACATTATATTCTGAAAAAAATGGGTCAGGTATCATTTTATAACTATAAAATAAATGCAGTAAATACTCATTAGAAGACATTTGACATATCAAAATGACCTTTGATAGTCAAATGACACAATATGTCACATATAATAATAATATGTCATGTTCATAATATCGATCTTAAATTTAAAAAATGCCGCGCGCTTGCTCTCTTCCCCGACTTCCAGTTACACACTTGTTACACTGTTACACATACTTCCGTCCCATTTCACGAAATCACACCCATAAATTGCTTATATAGAAAGCGAGCGGAAAAATGTTACACACCAAAAAGAGAGTTTGTTTGATACGCTTTCAAGTGTAAACTATTTGACGATTTGTTTGTTTTGTCAAACTGTCAAAGCGGTACGAAGTCCGCCGGGTCAGCTAGTATAGAATAAAGTAAAATAATCGTGAGTAGATCCTTGTAAAGTGCTAAGTTTAATGTGAGTTTGTCGGTCGGTTCCAGGCTGGAGCAGGCGGGGCTGTTCCGCGCGTCGCGGGGCCGCGGCAAGCCGGCCGGCGCGCACCACCTCACCGTCAAGATATTCATCGGCTTCGAGTACGAGTGCCCGCGCGGACACAGGTACGCCACGCTGCGGTTACACTTTTTATTTATTTATAGAAAGACTAACAGCACTGACACAACTTGAAAAATTACATCAGAAAGCTTCATCACATCATCAGCTCATTTTATGTCCCCACTGCTGGGGCACGAGCCTTTCCTACGGATGGATAGAGAGAACGGGCCATAAACAACCACGCGGGCCTGGTGCGGATCGATGTCAACAACTACCGTCACTAACACCTGACCCGGAATGTCGGAAGGGTGCAGGTTCAAATCCTGCTCGTGGAAATTTTTTCAACATTTGTGTTTTTGTAATTTGTACGCAACAAAATTTGCGTTAAAAATTATTTGAACATTTTATAAAGCCTACTTCTTAACTGATCTTTAATATTTGTAAAAATATTATGATCGGATGTTAGTGACGATAGTTGTTGACATTGAATGGGCGCCTTTGGCTTTCAAAGTAAAAAGTGTTGAATAATTTCGGCGGGCTGGTTAGAACCACGATAGCTCAATTGGAAGAGCACCTGACCCGGAATGTCAGAAGGGTGCAGGTTCAAATCCTGCTCGTGGAAATATTTTCAACATTTGTGTTTTACTAATTAAATTGTCAAAATATTATCATCATTACAAAAATCATTAATATTATAATAGCATTGGATAATTAGTAGTTTAGTTAATACATTCTTAAATTTATTTCTATTAAGTCTGTATATTGTAAGGTAATGTATTATATAATCGCGGGGCTATAGTCAGTACACTTTTTCTGATCATAGCAGTTTTACATTGCTGTGTATAAATATAGGGCCTCCTGGGGCGAAGACGAGAATCTTTTGCAGACTGTATAACTTCAAACAAATGGGGGTTGCACTTGACAAACATACAGCATTCCAAAATGTAGAGGCTCGGGAAAGCTAAAAATCCCAGAGACATGAAATAAGGTTGGCAACTTTCTATGGGTTTCATTGCACAGATGTCTCTAACACATTTCTTTTGAGCTCTAAAAATAATTTCTCTATAAGAAGAGTTGCCCCAGAAAATAACACCATAACGTAAAGTTGCGACAACATAACCGTGGTATACCATTAACAAAGCTTTTTGATCTACAGATTTAGATAATTGATGTAGCGCATATGATAATGTATATAGCTTTTTGCAAACTTCTATGGATTAAGACTCCCAAGACATCACTGTCTATGATGACTCCTAAGAACCGGGTACTGCTTGTCTTATTAACATTTGTCCCTTGAATAACAATATCCAGATTTTTAATTGGCTTTCATTAAGAAAAGTGCATGATATTTGTATTTTCCAAATTTATTTTAAGATTGTTATCGTTTAACCAACTGATTATATTTTTGATAGCGCCAGTTATGTCGTTTTTATAGTCAACGTTATGCTCGGCGTGAATAAAAACGGTACTATCATCTGCAAACAATACCAAGGGATGTCTAGTAGATTTGACT
>OY720031.1:2441548-2464455 GCA_963082485.1 Eudonia mercurella
ATAAAACTTTACTTAACCCATGCGGAAATTACTTGTAAGAAGATAGTTAATCAATATGCAACTGTATCCTGTGTATACCTAAGATTTGTTTTAGATAAACAGCTAGCTATATTAACACTATGTTGCCAGTAGTATCGAATTATATATGTAAATGAAAAAGGTACTAATGTGTCCAGATTTATGTACAAATATTTTAAGTAAAATTGTTAAAACTGAGTATATACTTCACTATTCAAGGATGAGTGACCAAATGTAATACATATAATATGTAAATAGCCTCTAGCACCTTTGTGCTTCGTGTTACTGTAAGTTAAGCCTTTGGTCCAGGACTTGGTTTAACTATTTCAAATCGTCTACAAACGTGGTCTGGTAGGCTACTCTTGACGCAAACTCAATCTCAATACAATTCCAATGCGATTAATATGTATCGATATTGGGATAAGTTTCGCAATTTCGGAAAGCCCCATCTCGATAATAATTTGTTCACTCAATTTCTACGCAATTTAATTCCAATGTGGCGCTATTATCGCTTATTAAGAGTGCCATTTGAATTTTTTAGATTTGTGATTGGAAATTGATTATTGCAATTGTGTTTCAAGAGTAATCCTACTGATCTTGACAATTTTTCTATAGTAATTTTCACAGTTTATAAGCACTTTTATAGTCTTTTTTTCTCCATCCTAGTGTCAAAATCGGGCTACCGACACCCTGTTGAGACGTTATTGAATAGCAGACTTGAGGCCCTGTTTGTTGTCATAAGATAGTAGTTGTTAAAACCAGGGCTTGATAACGTTACTAAATTCACAAATAAAATATCGTTAAATAACGTTTTTTGTATAAAGTTAAATATGTGGTAGTAATGCAAGTACCGTTATCTAGTACAGATATCGTTACGTTTTCGTTACCTTATGCGCTTTAGCCAACCCGCTTAGAGCGGTTAGTAAATGTAATGGTATAACAATGCCACCTATTTAACGTTACTTTACTATTAACGTTATTTTTTTTTAACATTACCAATTTTTAACGTTTTCAAAGCCCTCGTTAAAACCCATTTACCACATAATTGGGATAGCGTGGTAGGTTAATACCTTACCTCCCCATATATAGCAGTAATACGTTTATGATGATGATTATACAAAGTAGATCAACTATGTTAAAAGCTATATTCGCTAAGAAAAAGACTATCAAAAAAATCCTGTATGATTTTCTCTATGCAAAGACTGTGAAGGCGCTGAACTTTTTAGTACTTTGTCATTAACTGCCTTAACCCTTAATAGGGCTCTGTCGATATATTAGACACCATAATTTTAACTTTATTACCTTAACATAAGGTCGAAAACCAATGAAAAATTTCAACATGCTCTGCCACTTAAAGGGTTTAATAGACGTTAATTATCATTAATGATTACTTAGCACCTACAATTTCTATTGTAAAATAAAATAGTCTCTAACAGTGACGCTGTAAACACATTTTCGACTGAAAAAATTCAAAATCATTTATTCAGTTTAGGCTACAAGTAGCTCTTATGAATGTCACTATGCCATCGGTTCGTAAGTCTACTACTCTGGGCGGGAGATCTTGTACTGAGAAGAACCGGCAAGAAACTCGGCAAGTGTCCAGCTCTTTTCTCCCTTACAGCGTCGTAATAATATTGGAAAATGCCCTATCATAGCAGGACACTTTCCATTACAATAAACACAAAAATATAGAAGACAACCACAACATGTAAAAAATAAACACAAAATAAAAAATCTACGTTAACAAATTTACATCAGGTAAAAGTTACAATTTCCACAATGTCATACAGTACCACTACAGTACTATCGTACTATCGTACTATAAACAATTGTACAATTGTAGGTAGGAACTAAGTAATCACCAATGATAATAATTGACGCTATGATTGCGGCAGGATAAATTTATAAGAAGATGACAAACATCTGTTGTATTATTTAGGGTATGTTCCGATATATACTGCGAACAGTGCTGCTGTCCAGTGCTCTGACTGGTGAGAAATTTTGTTCCGTTATGGACTGACAGTATACTGCCGCAGTATCATATGGAAATATATGACGTCATAAATCGTCGCCATTTTTGTACTGTAAGCACTGGCATTTTCGAGGTAAGGTGCTCTCAGTGCTTTGGTCACGTGATCAACAGCGTCCAGAAATGATGACATGGATGACAGCCTTAGAGCATTTATGATAGCATGGATGACAGTATACTGGACTGCGTTCCGTTTTAAACAGTAACCAGTATAGATAACTATAAAGGAACGACTTCGCAGTATACTAAATTGACGTCACACCTTACAGTGCTCGCAGTGTATATCGGAACATACCCTTAGTAGCGTTGACAAAGTATTAAAATGTTCAGTATCTTTCGTTGCTGGCTGTACAATTTTATGACATATATATTAAGTTTGTTATGAATAATAAAGATTTCTATGATAATGGACTTGTTTATTTCTATATTTTTTTTGTATGTTTGGTTCTGCTTTAAATCCTGCAGCATGCCGGCAGCACGATTCTCATTTGTTTTGGTTATGTGGTTCATATATTTGTATCATATGTATAAATTATTATGATAATTTTTTCATGTTAGTATGTTTTATTTTATTTCTCAAGTCTTTAAGCACGTTTTAAAATAATTACTTTGGCCGCCTATAACATTGTCAAATCAATGTTTTATGATAATTAACACATTAAACACCTTATTCCTTTTGGAATAATAATCATGTCCACAAAACCAACATACATTTATATAACCATTACTTTTAGGGACCAAATTTGGGCAAAATTTATTAAAATTATCTAAAATTTAAGTTATGTTCTGTTACATTGAAATAACGCTTGAAACAATAATAACAAATCAGTAATTTTGCCTTCGAAAGTAAAAAAAACAACATACATTCAAAACAATAAATTTAGAAAGACTACTTCCGGCGAAAAGATTATTTTTCTTTTGTTAATTGGTACTGTAGTTGACTCTTAGTAAAACTACGCATGCGCCATCTATCACAACGAGGTGACGCCATATTGCGCGGGAAAGATTATATCTAAATTTCTTTCGTATTTACAACTTAAAGCTATTTGGCGAATTCTAAAATGCTTTAAAACTATTGAAAACTAATTAAAAACACTTTGGTTACTTAAATTTGCATGTAAAATGTAATAATTACTTTTAAAGTACTGAAATGTCTGTGACGTAGCGGGTGGGTGGTACGGTAGTGGGGCGTGGGGTGGGGGAAAGCTCGGCTTCTTGCTTCGCGGCGGGTCGGGCCGCCGTCAGTCTACTGTGCGCTGTCGCCGCGCAAACAACCAAGCCGGAGCTCTAGCCGTCTGCAGTCAGACTACGATCGCAACTTCAGAAACTTTTGCGGCACTTATGCCGCTCTTGCACCAGGTATGTCCAAGTTTTTTTTTTCAGTGTTTTAGAAACTTACTTTTCCTAGAATTATTTTTTGAACGGCTTAAAGTGCTACTTTGTATTTGGCAATGCATTTATCTGGAATAGTTCTGCATTTTTCAATCGGAGGGTAGTATAACCGTAAATACTACTTTCAAATCGACGTGGATTTTGATTTTCGTCCGATTTAGTTACATTATCAACTGCAGTAGTTTATATTTAGAAGATTCATTGCTGAATTTAGGTTTTATAGAAAATTTACGTAACAATATTAGATTAACTGATTGGCCTGTAATAAACTTGTCTTATTTTGTGTATTTCAAGTTATTTAGAAAAATAAAATTGATGGCCAAGCTACGTAGATTAGTCTGTTAAATTCAATTAATACGTAGATTTGTTTAAGATAGAAGTACTGCTGATATTCACCAGGAAATTGGTATAAAATTACCGTTGATTATTGAAAAACTAAATCTACCCTCGTAAAAACTTAGTTAATATAGGATAACCGTTGATCAATTCAAACACAATTACTGTTTAGTGAAACTACCTTCTTAACTTTTAAACTTTAATATATCTGAACGTGGATCCACGGCGCTAACAATTAAAATGTACGGCAGCCAAGAGGTGGAACCAGTTTTTAAAGTTAACTAATGGTTTTTCTTCCATATACCCCCCTCATTAAAATGTAGAATTGAAGTGTTTCGTGTAACTAACTGTAATCTTGCCATATTGTTATCGAGTATTCGATATTTAGGTTCGATTGCACGTATCATGATCACGTACGTAGAATTTAGTGGTTAATATTTGTATGTTCTTCGCAGGACAACAGCCGCGGTGGCGGCGGCTCCAATGAGAACCGTCGCTCGCTGGAGGAATTCCTGGCCACACATTTGGGAGAGTCCGCCACTGCTACCACAAACCATCGCAGCCATGTAAGCATTATATTTCTAATAGCTTTTACTGATCAATTTCGTACCTATAGGTCGTTACGCTATAGCTAGATATTTTTTATTATTATTTGGTTAGTCGTTCGTTTTAGAATAATTTGTTTTTTCAACTTACCCTCTTTAAATTTGAGAGTAAAATTTAGTTACCGTTTTTTTTCTACTAACCGCTTTTTTATCAAATTATTTTTGTACATTTTTAGTCTACCCTCTGTTTTGCATTATGTGTTTCTTGTTTGAGCTTTGTACGATACATCACATTACATTAAATTACCTTACCTCACATTTTTTTCAATATTTTCTGCTAAATGGACAAAATTACTACAATCTTCAGAAAAGTAACACGATGGGCGCCAATATCTTAAGCAACTGATTTTTCTTTTAATATTTCATTATCTAGAGGTTTTAAATTAAAAACAGGGCTCAAATAACTATACAAAGCCATCTTGACTTTTCAATCTCAATCGCATCTTTGCAGTTAAAAGTAACTGGATAACAAGTCAATTGTATTCATATTGCATTCTTGGTTGCGTCTTCCCGTGTTTATAAATCAAATGTTAAGTGCAGTAGGAGGCTTTATTGTCCGCTCATAGCGTAGCATACGACATCCGGTTGGATGGCGGGTAATGTGGCCCGGGTGCCAGCCGGGTAATGCGCGGCGGGTGCCAAGTGACCGCCGTTGTACTGCGTTTGCATTAGCTTGTATCGTTGGAGCTGCGGTTATGTTGCTTCCACTGTTCGATGCGCAGATTAAGAGGCTTTTTGGTGGATGTTTTTGGGTTAAAAATCTTTGAGAGTAGTCTTTTTGTAGGGCATGTATTGCACATGAGTTGCATCCATTTTTGAATTGAAATTGCGGGTCCGTTTAGTTTTGCTACCATCCAAATGTATAAAGGTTTTGATTTTTCAATTAAAATATTGATTTTGAATACCAGTTCCTTTTATCATTCTTTTGAAAAAACTGATAAAAATTGTGGTCATTTCATTATTGCGAGACTTAACTGCCGCACTCGTAGACGTCTATTATCATAAATTACTTCGCACCTAAAGATGTCTATTGTAAAATAGCCTCTAACAGTGACGTTATAAGCACATTTTCGAATGAACAATTGTAGTTTTTAAGTAATCATTAATGATAATTGACGTCTACGAGTGCGACAGTAAGCAACTTAATGACGAGGTTCGTACAAACATTTTTGACTGAACTATGCAAGCTATTAAGTGTCTGTAGTCTAGCACATTATCCTCGTGACACTCCAAATAATCGTCCGCTTCACCCCTCGCATCCAATAAATTACTTCACGAAATTAACTTTAAAAATATTGTGATATTAATAGCGGTAATAAATAAAAGCTCCCGACTCTCCCCTTGCCAAGAGTGAGACCCTTAAAATCGTGAGATCTCCCAAATCCCTAACAATGTATAGAATGGTATGCAATCGCGCACTTGGCAGGCGTCTGCCCGCGTATTGCCGGCTATTGGCATGCGACTGGCAATTTAATATTATTTGTGTAGGCTCATGCCAAGGTTGTATGTTGCATGGAGCTTAATCGGGCGGCGCGGCTCGCGACCCGGAAAACTATCTTGGGTACAGATGCTTATTCATCCCCCTTAGCGTCGTGTTTGCGCTAGTTGGCGGTGCTTGATCGTCGTCGATACGCACAAACTGTTCGATTATCGGCCTGTTCACTGCCAAATCGTAGATTAAAGTTTTTATTGCGGAAAATTGTTTCTATTGTGGAGTAGGTTCGCTACATGTACAAACATGTAATATTCCGGTTTCCGTGTTCACGAATGGGTGAGCAAGGAAGGAAAGCTTCGGAAGACACTTCTATCCTGGCTGTATTAGCTGTATTTGAATTATGGCGTACGGGCGTATCATGGTAAGTTGGTGATTTAAGGCAAACCGCACTTTAAAGTCATTTAATGAGGTTTTCCTACGAACACCTTGGGGGCAGTTGAAAAAAAAATCGACCGTCAACCCCTTTTTTTGGTTCTCGGGGTAGAAGTCGTTAAAGTTCTGTCTGTTACCAGGAGAGCAGCAGTGAGGGAGAGTGGCGCTGGGAGGAACCGGGCAGCCCGGAGGTGGCGCACACGCCGCGCGCGCTCGTGCCGCCCGCCTGCTTCCCGCCGAGGCATCCGCGCAACTTCGCCAGCTACAGGTGAGTTCTATGCTACCAACCTCTTTACTTAATAGTTCAACCTTATTGGCCTATTAATAGTGCAAGTTCTATGCTATCGACCTCCTCGACTCTTTACTCGGCAGGTTCAACCTTTGACCTTTGGCAATTAAAGTGACGCAGTGGTTAACGCATCCGGTCTGCGAGTGCTGAGGTTAAGAAACATTCGCAAAGGCCTGTCATCGGATGGGTGACCAAAAATGTATCTTATCTCGCTCCGCTGTGCTTCGGAATGAATCGTAATGTCGTTGGTCCCATTAGCAGTTGTTAACAATCTCCAATCTGCACTGGGCCCGCGTGCTGGTTTATGGCCCGTTCTCCTTATCCTTGCATAGGGAAGGCTTGATCCAGCAGTGGCGACATAAAATAAGCTGATGAAGATGTAAAATAAAAGGTGCTTTTAAAATAGAGCACAGATAAAACACTCTTTATTGTTCCCGCTACAAACGGATAATAAAAAACTAAAATTTAAATACAATGGTAGGCAAAAACGGTCTTATCGCTTAAGGCGATCTCTTTCAACCTTTGAGGCTATATTTTTTAAGCTTCTTTTAATAACATTATCATTGCCACTCCGTCTAAAATTTGTATACCTACTTTTGTGGCAATTTCAATGCGCGGAGGAGGCCTTTGCTCAGTAGTGGGAAATTAAATGGGCTAATTACTATACCTACTCCTACTACCTTCCTTGTTACGTTGCCATTAATAAAGTGCGAAAAATTATTTGAATGTTTGTTTGAAAAAAGACTGTTGAATAAAACCCACGAGCGGGATTCGAACCCGCACCCCATGACGCCGGGTCAGGTGCACTATGCTATTTATGTAAACAATCATAAATATAGCTTGCCTAATTCTTAACTGATCTTTCAATATTTGTAAAAATATTAAGATCGGATGTTGATGATGTAGTTGTCGACATTGAATAGGGCTCCTTTGACTTACAGAGTAAAAGTAGATAGGGTTGGTTAATTTCGGCGAGTTCGATTGAGCCACGATAGCATAGTTGGTAGTGCACCTGACCCGGCATGTCATGGGGTGCGGGTTCGAATCTCGCTCGTGGATTTTTTTTCAACACTGTATTTTTTCAAATTGTAATTTGTTTGCAACAATATTTGCGTAAAATTATATGTAATTAATCATTAATGTTTGTTGTCATAATAATGCAGAACTTATATTGTACTAACATTTGTTTGTATCTTTCCCATTTATTTGCGTTCATTTCAAAATTCGCGTGCTAGTTGCCGCGTTTTCTGCAGCAATAATTAAATTTAGATCTTATTAATGATAAGTTTTAATTATAAACTTATTGACTTAGCTTTTGACAAGTTTAAAGCTTTAAATATTATTTCTTTTTTTTTTCTTTATATATTTGCCCTTGTTTATATGCTACCTCTTAAAACAAAGAGTACCACCTTCATTACCGGCCCATAATTTTCTAAAGTTTTGCACATGTACTACCATACATATAACTTTGTTAAATGGCATCGTAACCAAGATAAGTGCGCCCCAATTTGCACACTTCGGGGCTTGCATACAATCTGTGATTCACGCGGCCCGCAAACTACGTGTCCCATAAGTCCTAAACTTCGCCGCTACATTATGAGATCGTTCGTAACATTATATTAATAGTTTTTCATCGGAGATATATTAAATTTAGATTTAAAATTGATGTAGAACATTAAATTTAATAGCACTTGTTGTGATGCTCGATGGCACAGCGGTATTTTGCGTTCGGGTTGCTTTCAATCGTTTTACTAGATGGGTGGGGGTGGCTAAATTCAATTAGTTATTTTTAAAACTTTGATGTAAAATTGATGTATAATATATAATAGCACATGCTTAGGAGCTCGAAGGCGCAACGGTTTTTTGCGTTTAGGTTGCGGTCTTGCAAGTTAAACAACTTTCAATGGCTTTTACCAGATGGGTGACCAAATTTAGTTTATTTTTTATTTTTAAGATAAAAGTTTTAAACCTTTCCGGTTGTTATAATACGAGAACTCTTATTTCTTATTTGATTTTTTTCTTCTTCTACCACTAATGAACTGGTTCTCTTTAACTATCAGAACACAACACTATTATCATTGCAGTGGCAGCAACCGACATAAGTAATATAGGGTTTTAGAAGAAGCATACAGCCGATCGTACTTTCAATACGTACGCGAAAATCTCACCCGAGATGGATAATTTAATCCTTGCATTGTAATTTTTATGTTTATTTTGTTAAATAAAGATTTAAAAAAGTAATACTTGTAAGATATATTTGAAGAGCTCGACGGCGCTGTGATTAACGCGCCCGGTCTATGATTGCTAAGGTTAACTTTCAACAAAACGCGAAAGTTTCGCAAAGGCCGGTCATCTGATGGGTTATCAAAAATGTATCTCTAGCTCCTCCGTGCTTCGAAGGGCACGTAAAGCAGTTGGTCCCGGCTGCATTAGTAGTCTTTAACAACCAACAATCCGCACTGGGCTCGCGTGGTGGTTCATGGCCCGTTCTCCCTATCCATCCATAGGGAAGGCTCGTGCCCCAGCAGCGGGGACATAAAGTGAGCTGGTGTGATGGGATGTATTTTATTATACAGCATAAAATTAACATAAGCCTTGCAAAGGTTTCATCATTGAGTTTCTTCTACACGACCTTTTTTCTTTTCTACTTTAGGTACCTCCTACGTACTTTACTGAAACTGCTTTTAGATAGTTTCTCGCCTAAAACTCATTTGAAAGGGCGTTAAGTAGGTTGCCGTGTACCTTCAATGGACCAATTAGTATAAGTGGGATTTAGTTAATTTAGTGGCTGTGTCGTTGCAGTGAGAGCGCGCGCCCCGGCGGCTGGGCGGACGACTCCGGCCAGGGCATAACGGACCTTGTCGCCTCACTAGTAAGTACCAGTTTCCATTAGCAAAGTAATTTAAACTAATTTTCGTAATGTGATATTCTCTAAAATTACCATGTTCTTAATATTAGTTACGTGTAAGTAGAATTCTTAGGATGTGAGGAAGTAGCCGTAAAACTGATGTGGAACGCAATGCTTTTATCACTGTCACTGAAGAGATTTCTTAGAGCTAGGCCTAGTAAGTCCCTCCATCAAGAAAGTGGGTAGAATATTATCAAACTACGAGACTTTTTTTAAACGGTACCTTTTTCTCGCCAGATTTCAAGTGACAGGCCGTTGATTTCATACAGAATCCTCATCGGTCAATGGAACAGATTACCTTATATCTCACTGTCTGAACACTGTTACTTGGCATAGTTATCTTATGGCGACAGATTTTAATTTGATAGTGGTAGCTGCTTGGAACATTATAAACCCCTAGATGGAATCTACCCGGAACCTCTAGTTTGGAAACGATTTTCTTTTTCTTTTACCTGGGGAAAACTCTGGCAAGTCTCCCGCGGTAAGCAATGTCCTGGCTCTACCCACTAAAACCCGGGAAACCAGTCGGCCTAAAGTGTGCAGGCGCTCAAATATATTAAATCTGCGAACTGCCACCAGAATGCTTTTAAACCCCAACCACTATATCGTTCTATAAGCACCCTTAACCTTACAATCTACTTCCGCGGCTTGGGGGCAAATCTGCCGTCATTCTGCCCTAGTTCGAAGACATAGTGGGTTCTTACTACTAGGCCATATGAAAAGTAAACCTTCGACATACAATTACCTTAATTGCGTGCTCGAGTTGTGATGAGGTCGTGTTTCAGAAGGCCCTGGCGATGCCGGCGCAGAGTCCGCGCCCCGCGCAGCTGCAGGTGCGGCTGAGTCTCGACGCCATTGAAAATGCGGTGAGTCTAGTCAATTAGTCCCAAGGCACTATCTACCTAACGAAACTAATGTTTAGTGCTAGGAGCCTAGTAAGTTACTCGAAGCTCAAGTGGGAATCCAATCCATAAACTTTGGGTTACCGGTCCAATACTCTGACCGCTGAGCTACCGTGACTCCAGAATGTAAAACGGCTGTCTTTTGCAAATTCGAAGACGTTTTAAGGGGGTGCAGCGCGGAATTTGAAAATTTACGTGTTTTTAAGTCACTAGTGCTAGGCGCTGAATAGGTCTTATCCATTAAAAGGACTAATGTAGGTTAGCTTGATCCTTTCACAAGGTCATGGTTGTCTTGGAATTTGAAACAAATACCCAGAAACTGCATAAGCATTACGTAAAATAATGATATCTAAAAACTTATTTCTTCAGAAACTTTGTAAATATAGCCCAAATGAAACAATGATCCGACATCAAAATGATTGTATTGATATTCCGCAGGTCACTGTTGTCTTATTTTTCCATTAAAAAACATGAATATAAAAATATTAAGACTTTTCTTATTTTTTACCCAAACTCCTTTGATTTTACGAAAGTAAACATTGCTCTAATTAAATCACCAGCCTACTCTGTACAGATTTTAGTGTGCGTGGGTATTCGTAGTCGTGCGCCGTTGTCACACCACTGCCACGCGCCGCTCGCTCGCTATCATAAAGAAACTTTAAACTCGCAGTTTTGCGTCCGCGCTGCACCCCCTTAACGAAAACTACAAAGGCAAAAATTTTATTGAGTTTTTTAAGAAACTAGATTGTTTGCAACTATTCAACTAATTTCTATTTTGGTTATAATTGGTAAGAATTTAAAAATATTCGTATGCAATTTAAGTTATCTTTAAAAGCAACAATATTCACTTTGAAATATATTTTCCAAACTGTATAGCTTCAGATTTCGTGCTTACTTACACGATATTCATCGCTTCATTTTCCCTAAGTTAAAATTAATTAAAATACTTTTTGTGATAATCGCCTGTTACGTTATATTTCATTCCATGTATGATTATTAGGCGGAGTCGCCGTGGCCGCTGGAGCAGGCCAGCGCGGGCATCGGACGAGACGAGAGACTATTGCCACGTCGCGCTTCTTTTTGTAAGTCTACATTGATATGCTTTCAGTCCATTTCATTTGCCATGTTGACTATATTATAAAATAAAAAAATCCTAAATTGTTTATCATTGGAGTTACTGCTCTGCACTCTTATCTCATATCCCAAGTATTTTTCAATCCAATTATATCCTTATACGCTTACATTATACTGCCTATGTCCAGGAGTGGACTAGTATTTTTTTAAATATTTTACGGGTAAGCACAGTGCCTTCGTCTTGCCTGATGATAAGGGATGATAAGGCCAATGACGGAAGCGCACTTCACCCGGGAACCTCAACTAGTGAGGCACTGGCTATCTTATCTCTAGCTGCCGGAACACTACAATACTACAAACATTAATGTTCTGGCAACATATTTAGATAAGATGGTGGTAGCTAGCCAGGCGGACAAACAAGCCCTACCACCAACTAAACCGAGTACACAAACATGTACCCGACATTTACATGAATAAATTTTATCTGACTATTGAAAATCAGCCATAAAGCTACATTTACTTCACTATCTAAGTACATTGCCACATTCCTTAAAATTATGTTAAAAAGTAGAGTTCGCTGTAGGTGGCGCGCTCGGGTCGGAGGGCGGGGCGGGGCGCGGCGGCGTGGCGCGCTGGAGCGGGTCGCTGCCGCTGCGCTGCGCCGACCCCAGCCCCCCTGGAGGGTTCTCGCCAAAGGTGTTCTTAGGGGGGCTGCCCTGGGACATCACGGAGCACGCGCTCATGCACACGCTGAGGCACTTCCAGCCAGTGCGGTATGTATCTTTGGATTGTTACTTTAAAGCTGGAATAGGAATTTGATTGTTAGAAATCTTCCGGGATACGTTCTGCTACTCTGGCTTGAGAACAGTGTTAACGTTCTTGCTGTCTGGAATTCTGATACCTCTTATCTCACTTCTTTTACTGTTACAGACTGTTACTATCAATTTTCTTTAAGAATAATTTATGTAACCTATCATAAGTGACATTAAGCAGGCAACAATTGTTATTATGGTACTATTATTATATATCTTTCATGGTTCTGCAGCCTCAGCCAAGCACTCTTTAAAACAATTTATTCGTAGTCTTATTATTGTGCCTAGTTCAGTTTTTTATTTTTATAATCTTTTTAGTGATTGTTTTTCTTTTCATTTATTTTTAATTGTTATTAGTGTACTTTTGTGCAACCGAACTTTAAATGTGTAACACACATTGGAGTAAGATGTGCTTACACCCATAAGGTTGCAATGTAGCTTGTTTTTTTTTCACATCACTTATATGTAATATGGATAACGTTGCAACCAGTTCTGTAAGCCAAATAAAAAAAATATATATTAGAAGTCTTTTAAAGGAGTCTAATCAAAATTGGTGATTATGATCCTCTTAATGCTTGTTGGTAGGAGAGAGTAGGTATGTATTGTGGTTTGTGTCATTATGCAACGATTTGTGGGCAGGGTGGAGTGGCCGGGGCGCGAGTGCGGCGGGGCGGGGGCGGGGGGCGCGGGCGGCTCGCCGCGCGGCTTCGCGTACGTCACGCTGGAGAGCGAGCGGCGCGTGCGCGCGCTACTGGCCGCCTCGCGCCGGGACGGCAACGACTGGTACTACCGCGTCGCTTCGAGGAAGATGCGCAGCAAGGATGTAGGCATTTATCACCTTTATTTATTTATTTATAATCCCTCTCGCGGTCTTAATACTACTAGTGATGTTATATTTTTGAAAATGTTTAGCGTGAAACCTTTTTCCTAACTGATTAAACAGTTTGTGGCGGTCGGGAAGGCCTGGGGTAAAATCGTGTAGTATGTATTTTATTTTATATTGGATTGGCAAGTGAACCCATAGTTCAACAAAAAATACTATAAAATTTAAATTTTATTGGATAACTGCTCTAGGAAGAGTGGTTAAAATTGTTCCTCAAGTCAAAAATCGGTCCCTGACCCCTATTTTTAATGACTAAAGGAAAAAAATTATCTTCAGATTCTATTTTTTTTTTTTGTGAAAAAGAAACTGTATGATTCTCTATGAAAATTGCCTCGTCCTACAGTACGTGGCGTCTAGTGCGGACGATCCCAAGAGTGGAATTCGTTTATTTTAAGATTTCTATTGAGATGTTCACCACGTTTGTTCTACAGCGACCGGCCAATTCGTAATATTGACTCTAATTGTAGTATTTGCTAAGTAAATATAACGTGATTGCGTGCGGTCCGCGTGGGCGTGCGCGTCCGCGTGGGCAGGTGCAGGTGATCCCGTGGGCGGTGGCGGAGTCCAACTGGGTGCGCGGCGGGTCGGCGCGGCTGGAGCCGGCGCGCACGGTGTTCGTGGGCGCGCTGCACGGCATGCTGAGTGCGCACGCGCTCGCGCTCATCATGAACGACCTGTTCCAGGGCGTCGTGTACGCAGGTACCGTCATTTTAAATAATCTACGACGGTTTTTTATACTTTACGGATAAACACTCTGCCTTCGATTCGCCTGATGCTAAGTGATAAGAACGAAGGTGAAAGTACACTTCACCCGGAATCCTGGACTACTGAGGCGCTGGCTATCTTATCTCTAGCTGCCGGAACACTACAATGCTACAAACGTTGAATGATTGGTTACGTATTCTTGGCGCTTTGGCATTACGCTTATGCATTCGGCGAGGCACTGATGGTTATGTGAGACCTTGACGGCGGTTGAGTCTCCAAAGATTTGGCCCGATGAGGCTGATGTAGCCGTGAACTATCATAAACTGATTATGATTGATTTTACTGGTGGTATACTTGATTGGGTGATAGTGTTTACTATTTCACTCTGAGCTTTGGAAGGTAAAAACTGATATCTTAAATAAATATAGTAAAATATTAAATAATGGTAATTAAGTTTTTAATATCTTATTTTGTTTATTACCATTTTGTGTCCATTTGAAATTGATTTAAAATTCATTTAAATATCTTGAGTAAGAATTGATTTTGGTATGATACATACCTACTGTACTTAATTTATTGTTCGTAATGAATATTACGCCCATTCTTCTTCACAGCTAAAAAATAGAAGTCTTGAATGGGTAGTAGGTAAAAAATATTTGGACTATTCTCGCTCGCTTTTCTCAACTTTATTTGAATAAAAAATTTACTTTGACTTTAAACATTTTCACAAAATTTGCGGTGCGACGCGAAGTTATAACAATTAAGTAAGCAAATTAAAGTTAACTTAGTTCCAATTGCGCCGGTCGATAATATCCTGCCTGTTAACTACACTTTGATGGCAGGTATCGACACTGACAAGAACAAGTATCCGATCGGGTCGGGCCGCGTCACGTTCAACAACGTGCGCTCATACGTGCGCGCCATCTCCGCGGGCTACGTCGAGATACTCACCGACAAGTTCACTAAGAAGGTACGCTACTTTCAACCTTATCACATGGTGTTAAGTATGGGTGTCTAACGTATCGTTGAAGAGTTTATTGTGAACTGTTTTTTATAGCGATATTCTTCGTTTTTTACCTTCATATGAGGAGCTTTAAGGCAACAGGGCTTTATGCGTTCGGATAGTGATTTTGAAAGTTTGAAAGTTAAGCCTTTGGTCCCGACTGTATTGTAGATAGTATTCTTCGAAACCTACAACTCGCTTTGAAACAGAGTAGTAAGTTATGGCGCAACCTGTGTTCGTGGGAAGGTTTGAGCCCAGCTGTGGGCGATGGATGGCTGCCTACTGTATCGTTTTAGTTCATCATCACCTGTCTAAAATTCAGATTTCTAACTGTTAAAATTGTGTGAAGAATTCGTGTTTATCATTCTTTGTAATTATCGCAGGTACAAGTAGATCCATACCTGGAGGATTCAATGTGCTCGGTGTGCAACCTGCAGCAGGGGCCGTACTTCTGCAGAGAACCCATGTGCTTCAGGTAAGTTATACCTGTTAAAATTGTCTGCGTAGATTTGGTAGATTTAACACAAATGGTCCTAAATAAACCGAGAGCTTGTTTTCTGTTATTTTATCCAGCATTTCAAGACTTCAAATTTGGAAAGTAAAGCTTAAGATCTCGTTGAAGATTTTTTTATTCATCGATCAAGCTAATCGTAATTCTAATTTGATTGAAAATTCCTGAAAGCGACCGGATTCCCAGCGGTCGGTATAAGCAGGCAAAATGTTAGCATATACGCAGTTACAATACTTGTCCATTTTGCGACCGGGACGCCTTGTGACCACTTTTAATTTTGCGAAATGGACATTCGGCGTCTAAGCCGCTCGTACTGAAGACCATTAGTATTTAAAACCAGTGTTGTATATAAATTTTATTTTTCTGCTCTCTTATGTTCTTTAATCATGTCAGGGTAAAGTTTTTGTTGACGTATTAATATTTAGGTAAATATGGTTGGTCAGATACTTCTGCCGCGCGTGCTGGATGTGGCAGCACTCGGGCGAGGAGCACAAGCCCCTCATGCGCAGCTCCAAAGCCGCGCACGCCGCGCCCGCGCGCCCCGACGCGCTTTACGCGCACAACGCGCACAACGGGAACTACCATTTGCCCAGCGAGGGTATGTCTACTGTTGTTAATCATTATTTTGTCGATTCTTTGCTGGTGAGCTCTTAAACATAGTCTCGACTGATTTTCTAATTATTAATAAAGATTTTTACGGTCAATCGGAAGCGATTAGTGAAAATCACCTTATGATATGAAAGTCTAATACCACATCCTAGAATATTCCTTTTTATTCATGTGATGAGTTGCAAGACGTTCTGTTCGATGCAAAACTTGGTCAAATGGTTACACTTTGAAATGTCTTTTTATATGAAACTGTAAAAACTTGTCTCGAGGATTTGAACTGTCATTGTTTTTTTTTAATAATTGTCACGAGAAAGTTTGGTCAGTTAAGTAATTTTGATTGCCAATATTAAACGGTCAACGGCGCGTTGCACTATTTCCAAAATGGTGTTTGGTAGTTTAGTTTAAATTAAATTTGTTTATTATTTTCATTTTTTATACTCTGTTTTGACGTCAATAATTGCCTGTCAAGTCTTATGTTGAGTAAAAGATTTGACTTTGACACATCAAATTATATCGTCAGGGACCCCATCACCGCCGACGAGCGGCACGAGCGGCGCGAGCGCGTCCAGCTCGCTAGAGGCGGGCGGCAGCGGGGGCGGGGGCGGGGGCGGGGGCGGGGGCGGGGCCGAGGGCTGCGCGTGGGCACCGCACTAGCGACTGCGGTCGCCGCGTGGTCGAGCCGCTATTAAGTTGGGCGCTTCACCATACGCTTTAATATAAGGTTGATTCTGCTGACACCTGACTTGTTTTAGTATTTAAAAATGTTGCTCGCGTTTAGGATCGTGGTACAGACGCCTGCACGCAATATCAACCTATCTAAACTGTCCAATTTCTTCAATACATTCTCAACCACATAACTTAAGTTATAAAGTTCAAAGTTTTATGAGGCGATTTGACTGTTTGTGGTATGTAGGTTGAGATGCAGGCGTGTGTACATGACGTAACGTCGTTGATAGTTCAACACCGCGTAAGTAGCATTGGTGTATTCCGCATCAACTTATATATAACAAATATGGATAAAGTGTGCCTTTATCTTATGATTTACATAGATTTTATAGAAAATAACATCGCCATTATATATAGAAGCCAAAACAATTGCTATGTCCTAATTGGTACGTAAAACCACTAATTTAAAATGGTTAAATACTCGGTTTTCCATCCTCTCCCTCCATCCGTTGACGCTTACGCGGTATTCACCAAATACTACTTACGCGCTTTTGAACTATCCCCGATAAGTAGTTTGAGAACTGTTATTTAGGTACAAACTACAATAGTACGAAATGATGACGCGAATTCTGTACCAGTACAGATATGATTGTTTTAGCTGAAATTGTGCTGTGTAGCCGTTGTTTGTAGTATTCTGAAAGCTATTTAATTCCTAATAAAAAATCTGTACTAGTACAGATTAATTTTTAATACTATTACACGGCGAGATTATCGATATTGTTAGTTTTGCTTTTGTTAAGAAATTGTTATTAACAATAACGTTATTCGTTTTTATGTTTATAGTTCATATCCTTAAAAAGTTAATTCATCGTTATTTGACTATTTATAATGTATTTACTAACTTTTGCTAACGTTGACGAGGTTCATAACAGATATGTATATGTAAAGGATTGTCTTTATATACGGTCAAGGAAATTGAAAGGTAACCCGCTTTGCAACAGAACAACCACGTTGCAAGAAATTTGATAACTTAACAATATTTCTTAAACCTAATGTGGAAGTGTCAGATTCTTTGACCCTTCAAAGCAAGTCTGCATTCCATTTTCATAACTATCTATTTACTGACAATATTTTTTTCTTGAGTAAGACTTGTTATAAAAAAGTGTACTGCGCATCTGACTAATATCGATAATAGGTGTCTGCATAGTTTCGTTCTGTCGTAGAATAGTTAATTTCAAATTGGCGACTTCGACGCTTAAACTAAATTCTCCATTTAAAAAACTGTTTGCTTTATAAAAGGATTCTTATGTGAAACTCTCCATATTGAAATGCTACAGTACAGACGGTCCAACAGCGATAGAACGTTACTAGCCTAATTTGATTTTAGATTTTATTTTTGTTTCGTTATTACTCTTTGTATACTATTTTAGGTATGTTAGGCCTTTTTGTATATTCAGTACACCGTGCCAATATTAATCATTTGGATGATATTCTTTTGTTGCTACTGTATGTAGTTTATATATAAATAGATGCGTATTGCAAAATTATAAGTTTTTTATAAAAGTATTATCGTACGCCTTCCGCGTAGTTCAGTAATTTTACGTGCCTCCTAGAGTTGGTGGTTTTAATCGATTTTTACAGTGCCTCTTAGTATAGCCCATTGTAGGCTGTCCATAGCGATCGTTTTAAACATTTTAAAGGGCTTTTAAGATGTATATTAATCATGTGATTTTTATAGATTTTTAGGATTTCAAAAATATAAAAATGTTGATTTTAATCTCGGAATGCTTGTTTGATTTTAAAATGTTGTAAAATGTTATTGGAATAATAAAAAATTTACTTAAATTAAATGTGGTTATTTATCAAATTCCTACCTTGTAGCTTGTAAAAAAATGTTCTCAAGACTTATCGGACCTTCAGCAATTGTTTTCCTTTCATCCATCCTACCTATAAAGTAGCGACATACAACGTTAGTCGGAACGGGTCTACAAAAATCTAGTAGGCTACGGTTTTGACGTAGGTTCTCGGCAAATACATTTACCTCTAATGTCAATGTACGGGCATTGTAAAGAGTCTAATTTCCTGTCATTCTTCCTAGCGGAGCTAGACTCGTTAAACTAATAGCAATGCTTCAGTTGCTCAATGTACCTTTCGAATTTATCAACAGGATTCATTTAACCTCAACAGTTTTGACAGAAATTACGGTAAAACGCCGTGTCATGCTTCCCGGCGGAACCATTTTCGATTACGTCATGCTTCCCGGCGGAACCACTTTCGATTTAACTTGTATAAGTTACTCAAAAAAATCTATGAAATGTCTATAAAATTCTAGTCCTATTTAAAAAAAATCTGTCTCCGGTTTCGTCGTATTTTGTTATTGAAAGTGGTTGCGCTGCGGAGTATCCTTCCAGCAAAACTACCACTATATATCTATAACTATGCATAGTATAATCAAATATATGGTATCAAATAATTCTATAATAATAATAATAATCTATTTTATTTGCATAAGAAACATGGTGTCGGTTACTGTTTACTGTTAGCCAGTCAGTTACAGTTTAGTAGTTATATTATGTTAATTAGGTATATAAAAGAAAAAGAAAAAAGAACTATCATAAACAGTATTGAGAACTTCTGCTTTCTAAACTAGGTTAGACCTGTATTTTAGTCGGCAGCGATTCCTCCTACTTTTAAAGAGCTAAAATTGTACATACCTTGACTTAGCTATGTATAGCTAATAGTTCTATATTGAATTAAGACCCCCAGATTCTTACTGGAATTTAAATATACAGACAAATCCAATTTTCTCTTTGAAATAGTTTCTAAACGCCTAGAGTAAAGTTCTTAGCAACATTAACATTACATATCCAGAGGTATTTTTTCTTTTTTATTATTTGTTACAAGAAGTAAAATTTCCTTATTTGAAAAATAATAAACCTTAACATTGATTTCTCCTAATTCGAAAGTAAAGTCTTTCATTTCATACTCCCTACTCAGCCATATTCGCATGCTTGTGGTTGTGACAATGAACTTTAGTCTAGGTGCCTCACAAATAAACAGAGAATAAGGTCAGAAAGTTATTCCGTGTTTGGACTCTTTTACTCTAATTAGAAATTACGTTTACATGACAAGAACAAAACACGGACTAACTATTCCGACCTTATTCTGTGTTTATTTGTAAGGTAATAACTATTTCGAAGAGAAAATTTGAGTCACAGCTTTGTCCGTATATTCAAATTCTATTGAGGATTTTGGGGTTCTAATTCAATATAGAAATGTTATAGAATTATTTGATACCATATATTTGATTATACTATGCATAGTAATGGATATATCGTGGTGGTTTCGCTGGAAGGATACTCCGCAGCGCAACCACTTTCAATAACAAAATACGGCGAAACCGGAGACATAGATTTTTTTTAAATAGGACTAGAATTTTATAGACATTTCATAGATTTTTTTGAGTAACTTAAACTAGTTAAATCGAAAGTGGTTCCGCCGGGAAGCATGACACTATGATCATGATCTAAAACAATAGGTTATTATCCTCACTGGTTTGCCTAAACGGCATGTGCCAGCTAGTGACACTTTTTTCCAGCTTACACACAAAAACAACTCATAGTAACGAATTTGTGGTGGCTTCAAATGTATGACTGAAACCTTTGATTGCTCCAATTATGCTCTAAAATATGAAGACTATGAGGAAGCTGTAGACACACACATGATCTAATGTACCTCCCGATTTATGTATTAAATTCAAGGAGTCTTTATTAGAACAGAAGAAATTTAGCTTGAAAGTTTTGTCTTCCTAGCAGGGCTCTCTGTAATTAAAGTGGATAAGAATAAAAAAATATACCATTACATGCGCTGAACCGTTATTCGAGACCTATAGAGTGAGACAACACCTCTTCCGTTTCGCCGAACACCCCCTCCTTCTTCCTCTCCACATCACTCTCGGCATAGAAAATTGATTAATTTATAAATCATTAAATAATAATGTTATTCCTACTGAAGGGAGAATAAAGCATTAATTTAAATAAATACACATTTTGTATATATATTTTATTTATTTTTTCACTTTATTTCATGTCTTTCACACATTGGCATATAATATTTGCTTGCCACCAGGCGATAACAAACATCTCACTCTATAGGTCTCGAATAACGGTTCAGCGCATATAATATAATATTTTACCTGAAAATAAAACTGTTATTAAATGCAGAAACCTTATTCGAGACCTATATTTTAAATACTGCCTGATGGCTTAAAATCAACTTCAGTGCGATGCAATGTGGCGGGCCAAAGCCATAGCTGCAGGTGACAAGCAATGTCCCCCTCCACCTCACTTGTGCCGCCGAGAGTGATGTGGAGAGGGAGAAGGAGGGGGTGTTCGGCGAAACGGAAGAGGTGTTGTCTCACTCTATAGGTCTCTAATAAGGTTTCTGCATATAATAACTGTTTTATTTTCAGGTAAAACATTATATTTTTATGTTTTTCCAATGTACCTCTTAGTTCTTCGCAATTTACCAAATTTAGATAAAAAAATTATGTTATTGGTAAATAACAGTACACGCTTGATAATGTAAGGTAATATTTGCTGCAATGAGGGTAGCTGTGAATAGTTTGTCATATTTATTTTTATTTTTCCCAACAAAAAAGCAGTTTTCATTTAGTTAGCATACCTACTTATTTGTTTTGTTGGCCTTATCTTACCAAGCGTGTACTTTTAATATTGTAACCGGACGCAAAATGTCCCTTTCTCAAAACGCCATCTTTTCTAAATGTCAAATTCGCTTCTGTCATGTTCTATCCACACCGTTTATAGTCTTAAATAAAGTTCAATATGGTTTTACGTTTAGTTATATGAATTTTATTTATGCAAAGTGATAAGTTTTACAAACATATCATTTGATAAACATTTGACTTCATGGCTCGGGCGCAGAATGTCTACATATCATACCATACCAAATTGTTCCAGTCAAACATGTAAATATGATAAAAGAAATTTTGAAGAAAAAGAGACTTTATGCGGAATGGACATTCTGAGAAAGGGACGTTTTGCGAAATCGACTTTTTACAATAGGGACTTTTGGCGAAGTGGAAATTCTGCGCCTGAGCAGACTTTATATTTACATAATACCAACAAGAATAAAGTAAAACTTGTGAAGTACAAAAAAAATTAAACTATCATAGTCACTTGCATTAGATAAATATTAACGGTATATGAGTAGAGAAGTGAGAATGAGTAGAGTATAAAGGGATATGTATGTAAACTATTACATACATTTTAATCGCAAATGCACTAGGCGAGCGATCATTGAGTGATTTGTGTGCGTAATACCTATTTATCAACCGCAACTAGAGCAGTCGCGTTGCAATTGTACGACTAACAACTGGTCGCTTATTTTCGGTAATAAGCCGCACGCAGGCTTAAATTCGACAAATTGGGTTACGGCCGCCGCAAACCAGATACAGTTCGTTATTAAATTTTCTTTAAAATTGATCGCGTAGAAATACTTTACATACCACATACAACAGACTATACGAGTCTTAAAGCGGCACCGCGTGGTGACAGAAAATTACGGTAGCACCACATTGGTGAATAGGAATGTATTCCAATTGACTTAAGGACTAGTTTTCAATGTCTCCAGTGTAAACAGATGCTTATATCCTATTGTAGCTTGTAGTTGCGTGCGATGTAATCTTTGATAGCGCGAATGGTCTTCGCGGGGCGGTGAGGTCCCGTTGCGTTGCCATCCTGAAATTAAATTAAATAAATTAAATTTTGTTTTTTATTTTTAATTTAAACTATTACTGCCCAAGTAGCACTTGGGGGTTCTATAATAGCTGTCTAATAGAACACATTGATACTAAAAGCTGTTCAGGAAGGCTATTTTAGGGATGGGTCTGATGTACATAGCTACTTACGACGGGATTGGTTAGTATTTGGATTAAAGAATAGTGACAAAAAAAATATTATTTTTATATTAAAAAAAATAACAATGGTTTAGATAAATTAGTTACGACACTCTTTACTTATCATATAACATGTCACACGCTGGCACATCTAGTTAGCGTACGTAGTTTTTAGTTATTATATATATTTCATCGGGGTCGTGAGTTCGATTCTCATACAACAGATTTAAATAGGTACTCTAATCGCAACAATGGATTTCCCGTGAGTATCGATTTAAGCCGGTTCCCTATATTCTACCTATCTGTTGTTTTGCCTACTATAAATAAAAATTTTACTTAAGCTCCATACAAATTATGTCAAATTTCTAACTCCAGTAAGCA
>OY720031.1:2464655-2637563 GCA_963082485.1 Eudonia mercurella
CGCCCGCTAGCGCACGCTAAGTACCAAACATTCACTATATTACCATTCAAACATCCCCAACGCCCAGAGAACACGCTGGCCGCACTAACTATGCACGCCTGCTGTATAACAAAACCTTCATGACAGCTGATACAAAGAGTAATTTGCATTTACACCCACCCGCCTCCCGTGTATTCAGCGCCCACAGCCCACGCTTACCACATTGACACGCCCGCTGCTTAACAACACATTAATTACAGCTCATATTAAGTGTTGATTCGGACCCTTTCCCACCTTCCAACTCAAAACCATCCAAACCAAATATCTGCAACAGTCACAGCGCGCGCCTGCTAGCGCCCGCTGCGACTCTACACATTCATTAAAGCTCGGACAAAGTGTTACAGCGCGCCCACGCCCGCCTCGCGCGACCAGCGCCCACAGCGCGCACTCTGCGTACCAAACATTCACTATATTTACCATCCAAACTATTCCGAACCAAACATCTCCAACGCCCACAGAACGCGCTGGCCACACTAACCAATGCAGCAGGCAGCAGGCGTTGCATAACAAAACCTGCATGACAGCTGATTTTTTTTATTTTTTTTTATTTTATTTTATACTATTAAATATATAAATAATATTAAATATATAATATATTTTATTTTATACTGATACAATAAGTCCCGTCAATCAAGCAGTGGGACAATTTTAGGATAATTACTATTAATATTCTCATCATCATCGTTTGTGAAACTTTACTAATAAAACACTCCATAGTTTTATGGATAGACTAGTCTTAACCCAGAACGACCTCTATACTATCATAGTCAGTAATCAGTCAGTTGAGTATGTCTGGCTAACGCCATCTTATCTACGCCTGTCCTTATAACTAGTACTACAATTATTGTTATTTAGTTTTATCCAAGCATAATTATATTATTTCAGATTTTTAACGAAGTGTATTTTATTATTAACTTACATTATGGGTCTGGTCAGTGGTCCTTGCTTCAAGCAGCGCCGGGTCACATTCCTCAATGAGGTTGATTGCTGTGGCTGGTTCCCGGGCAGCTAAATATGCCCGCATCGCCACACCCAGACACAGCAAATGTCGCCTAAAACATTTGAGCAATATAATTATAATATCATCACCATTGTATGAGTTACGTACATGATTTTAGTTAATTAGGTTTTTGATTTGTTCATAGTTTTACTACCATGCAACTCTTATAGACTTACAAAGAGGAGTTTGATGGCGCAGTGGATAACGCGCCCGGTCTGCGAGTGCTGAGGTTAAGCAGCTTTCGCAAAGGCCAGTCATCGGATGGGTGACCAAAAAATTTAATAATCTCGTGCTTTTCCGAGCTTCGGATGGCACGTTAAGTCGTTAGTTGTGGCATTAGCAGTTGTTAACAACCACCAATCCACACTAGGCCCACATGGTGGTTTATGCCCTGTTCTCCCTATCCATCCATAGAGAAGGCTCGTGCCCCAGCAGTGGGGACATAAATGAGCTGATGATGATGAGACTTACAAACCGATGGTTGGAGCCTTAACTAAATAAATGATTTTGAATTTTGAGTTTTTTGAATTTTATACCACACTCACCTATGCAAGCCTCTGGAAGTGACTGCATGAGCTGCTCGGTGAAGCTCACCACGAGACAGCATGACGCTGGCAAGCAGCCAGATGTCGTCGCCACTGGCCGCCCCGCTCCCGCTGCCAGCTGCTGCAGCGGCGTCGGCCCAGAACAGCGCACTCGTCCATTGACCCTTTAACAGAAACATAATATCAATGTTGTTGAGTTCCGACAGTTAGAGATAAGAAAGCCTCAAGAGTTGAGTATTCTTGGTGGAGTGCGCTTCCATCTATAGCTTTTTTGTTATTTTACATCAAGTATGATGTAAGATAAGGGCTTATATTTAACTAAATTTTAATTATAGGAAAAAAAACCTCAGCTAACCTACAAAGTGAACTTGTTAAATATGTTCCTCTTATTCTTAAATATTGAGTACCATTAGACGTCTGTAGTAGTATTAAAACAATATATTTACCAGTTCGGAGTACTGCTTCACTAAAGACCTCATGAAGTCAATATTAAGACATTCTAGTCCTGCAGTTGTTGATTCAGCCTTAGCCATTACATCGATCAATAGTGGTCTTTTTCTAGGAAGAAAAAAATAAAATTTAAATTTTAGTGGAAATAAAGCTTCTTTTGTTATTTATAAACGAATTTCTTAGATAATTCGCAATATCACTACAAATAAGATGGTAAACAAAAACATTCACTCCCGCCGTCAAATTATTTTTATAGGTCACCTAAACAAAAAACTGGCATAAACCAATATTTATATTTTTCGGATAAAGACGTTTTACAGTGAACGTTTTTTTTTGTTTGAAAAGAAAAAGTAAAAAAGAGCGTTGTGTCTGAACTGTTTTTTGTCCTTTTTTTGTTACCTTAATAAAGGTTTTGTTTAAATTATTAGTGTTCTCAGGCACTTCAATATTCAATTGTTATTGAACCGTAGTCGTACAATATTTTTTTTACAGACAATTCAAAAATTACTAAAGTCTAAAACTATTTTACTATCCTACTAAAACGTTAATGCCACTATACAGTAAATTATTTTTGTATCACGAGTTTAAAATAATATTTTGCCCAATAATATGCAAACCAACAGCTAACGAAATTGGGAGTATTGATTAAATAACTTTTAACATTTACAATATTTTTAAATAAATATTTTAGGATTTTCTAATTTTTGATTTTTACCACTTTTCTATTGAACCGACGAATAGTCACACTATTTTACCGTCTGATGTTAGACAGATGTAGAATAATAATTTTTATGAACTTAGATTTCTGCATTTTGTAATTTTAGTATTTTGATTTAATTTTTAATTATTACTATCGTTTAACTATTTTGGAATAACGAGCATTTAGGCAATTATTACATATTTAGTTAGATTATATTATTATTCATTTCAGCCGGATTACATAATTTTATTTAGCGTTTATATAATAAGATCTATTTTTAAATGGTTATGGCAAATGTTTTTCGTATATTCGGCTTATGTAAATTTATTGACATTAACTGTACGCAAATTATGTTTTTAATCATAAGCAACTACATGGCATTAATTATCAAATAAAAATAATACAGCTTGTAAGAATATATTTCTAATTATCATTAAATTAAATAGATAAACGAACTGGAAATCTATCTATCAAATCCATGCTGTCAACTGACAGTTTGAATTTTGATGACGGAAAGAAAAAGGTTATAAACAGAATTATAGAGAATACGTTGATTGAGACTTATTTAATGATAATAATAATCCGAATACTACTTGTAGTCGCGAACTAATTTTGTATAGTGTTAGAATAGGGCAGATAAGTCTGATTTGTGTACATTCTGATACCTCAAATAGCAACGTGTCCTAGGTTAGGCCGTTACCGAAACATGTTAGTAAAAGAATAACATGACCGAAAGAAAAATGTGCAAGTTCTACAATTTAAACGTGCCTGAACGACGGTCGGGAGAAAGCGGGCAAGCAGGTGGCGCTACGCAGAACCACGGAAACAATGAAGATGATGATAGGAATTCAGACGAGGCACTTCCACCTGCCGTGGCCCCACACGAGCACAAACTTGAGTACAGCTATTGGATGTGGTTCTCGCGGCGACCGCCGGCCCGCGAGCTCTCCGCCTCCACCACTGGCTACGGACAGGTTGGTCATAACTTCTCACATCCTTGCTATTCCAAAGTTTCAATAGAGTGGCATGTAAACAATGAGTAGATAAACACAGAATAATGTCACATCTTTACATTAGTGCTCTCACAGAACATTGTGACTTCTTGCCACTCTAGTTTAACCTTTAGTCTAATTTTAGAAGCACAATGATCAAGGGATTTTGTTTCATAATATCTGATTGATGACAAATGTCTCCAATCTACCCACCCACATTGCCATTGGTTTCAATTTGTGTAGAGTATGTTTATGAAATATCGAACATTAAACTCCAAATAACAATTTCAAAAGTTGTTGCTCAATCAAGCTTTAACCTACTTTAGGCTCTTATCAAACTTATACTGAAAACTTAGTATATCCCACATTCTATTAAAGATATAATGATGTAATGTCTAATATACTCTATATATTATTCTAACATACTTCCCTGTTCTTATTGTTCCTCTTCAAGTAGCCTGGAATATATTCCTTTTTTGAATACTCTTTGATTAACATAACTTGAATAGTAGTATTACTGCTAGTGTTAACACTTAAAAACTTTAAATCGGTTCTAAATTCCAAAGAGGACCGTCGAATTTGGGGGGGGGGAGGGGGGGGGAGGTATACCCCTACCCCTCCCCCAAAGCTCAAAACTCGGAACTTAATACTTTTTTTTAAATTAACTTTTTAATTTTTTCGAAAAAATTACATCAGAGCTTAACCAAACCGCTCAGATATGTGACAACTGTAGGTTTTAAACGTCTCCGGCGCTGCGGGAAGAGCAGCCCCTCCATCCTTGCGTAGCGAAACGCAGGCATTACAAGCTCGCCTCTTGGTGCCTGTGTTTCGCTACAGCGGGTGAGGGCTGCTCTCCCTCCGCGCCTCCGGGCTTATAAAAACACTCTAGCGTAGGGCAGACTAGTACCACATGGAGTCGGGGTAGATTAATTCGGGTCTGTGACTAACTTTAACTCAACTGCGATGGACACAAACGATGACTGACTCTTGTGACGTATAAACGTCAAAACACGCAAAATGGCGGTTTTTTATTTTTTATGGCATTGGATTTTAGCTTTTTTGGGCAATTTAGCAGTGCTGCCAACATTCTTTTGGTTGCTTTCAAAGCGTTTTTACGTTGAAAAGTTGGCAGCAGAGCTGTCACTTCACTATCCGAATAAATGTTAACCATAAAATTTATTATTTTCAATAATTTATTGTGAGAGTCCTAATCAATTCCGAGCAGTAAAAATTCGTGTACGTATTCCTAATTATGAGTTCTTTACGCAAAAAAAAAATCATTTCAAAATTCAGCGGTCCTCTTTGGAATACAGAGCCGAAAATAAAGTCAAGGTTGTGCGTCTGTGGCTCATCTCAGAAGAGACTGTCATAATTTAATATAAATATAGCTGTGTGCATGCAAAATGACAAAAACAAACAACTGCAATCATATTTTAAAATATCAAGTATATCCACTACAAAGAATTTAATTAACATAAATAGTACAAAATACACTAGGTACCACATCACATCATATCACATTTAATTTTTTTTAAAGCAATGAAATTAATTGATATCATTGTATTTTTATTATTCACCAGCTAATATTAAGTTTGTCACTATACATAATATATTTATAAGAAACCTTCAGTTTATTAGCTAAAAGTTAGATTACACCCACACCTTATTCCAAAACTTCAACAAAAAACAAATTTTTAATGCATTAAATTGTAATCTATTTATTTAAAAAAAATACAATATCACAACATCTGATCTAGGAATTGAACTCAGGACCTTCCAGTATCAGGCTGCGGGCTTTGCCACTCTGCCACGAGGCGTATCCTACTCTTATAGTCCTCATTTTAATGCAATAAAAAGCTTTTCCCCTCTTATAAATATAGGACTGTGCTCCTCAAATAAAACTCTTATTTGCTAGTAGTTAAAGTAGTATCACAACATGTTTCCAGGCACTTCGCTTGGTGGGTCGCGTGGCCAGCGTCGAGCAGTGGTGGGGGCTGTACACGCACCTGGCGCGGCCGTCGGAGCTGCCGCCGCTGTCGGACCTGCACCTCTTCAAGCTGGGCATCAAGCCCATGTGGGAGGACCCCGCCAACGTCAATGGAGGCAAATGGGTGGGTAATGTTTAACTTTAAACTCAGCTTCTGTTTAGCTGGCAAAGCAGACGTTTGGACTCATTCAAAAGGGGTGTAAGGTTTTTCTCAGGTTGGCAACACCTCTGATATTGCTGATGTCTAAGGGCGACGGTGACCGCTCACCATCAAGCCTGCTCGTTTGCAGACATTTGAGATATATATAAAAAAAATGCCACTTCCCCAAAAAAAAATGTCTGCTTTGTCAGCCTTACCGTAAGCTGATCTCAAAGCTTTGTTTGCAGTTATTAATTATCGAGTTCTCAGCAAGCCCTTTCATTTCATACCTATATTGTAGGACTGCATTAAAAATAATTTGTTCGCCATATTGGGTGTGCCGCCATGTTCATAAATTATGAATATAAAAACTTGTATTAAAAAAATGTGCAACCAAGTTACTATAATTATTATGATTTCTTAATAGTTCTGTGCGCAGCTGTGTGTTATTATCCTGTCACCATGGTCTGCTGGAGGATATCTCTTTTTAAAGATAAGCTTACCTGTACTATTTAATACTAACTATTAAACACTAACATTTCAATTAGTTTTGATTTAGAGTAGCTTGGGTGTATCATGCTCTTTTTATGGTCTCTGCGGTGGAGGCATGTGCGTCGGGTCGTTACATTCCCTAAAATACGGTTGAGCGAAGCAATGGCTGATTCATATGTCATGCTCGTGAACGAGTGCCGCCTGTGGAGGCTGGTCTGCTCTTGAATAATCGTCTTATTTTTATTATTATTAACGATAGTTTAACTTTGATTTTTCTTAGACAGGTTTTGACTTTTACTAGTACTGTATGACATTGTAAAAAATTTAACTGGTAAATAATGTTTTTGCAAACATAAATATTTAATTTAATTATTTTATCTTTTTTGTTTTTTTTTTGTACATGTTGTGATTGTCCCTTATATTATGTGATAGGGCATTTTCCAATATTTTTGATGCTGTAAGGGAGAAAAGAGATTGACATTTGCTGAATTGCTTGCCGGTTCTTCTTAGTATACAAGATCTCCCGCCCAGAGTAGACTTACGAACTGATGGCATATGAAGTTGTTTATAAAAGCTATTTGTAGCCTAAACTGAATAAATGAGTTTGAATTTTGGATTTTGAATATTGTAATTCAATATTCCGTAATTTTATATGTCGCCACTGCTGGGGCATAAGGTGTTCCATCCATAGGGAAGGCCCTATGAATGGAAACACTACAGGAAGAATGGGCTATAGTCTATTATTACCGATTGCTAATGCAGTGGGAGCAACGGCTTTACGGCTCGAGATGGCAATTTTTTATTTGAATTTGGCAAATGTTGCTTAGAATAGAATAGAATAGAATAGAATAGAAATTATTTATTGTATAACTGTGTACAATATAGTTCTTAAATAATAAATAGTATCAACAGTTTATCCATTTCGGACGTACAATATGTTTTGTGAATAATACCTATTTATCAGCATAGTATTCGTTTAAATTATAATAGGCCTTGTGTATGAGCCATGCTCTCAAACTTTTTTTAAAAATATTACCTTCTAACTTTTTTATCTCTACCGGCAATTTATTATATATTTTAATTGCACTATTAAAGGCGCCCTTGTGGAACATTACATTATTGCTTTGTGGTACACATAGGTCAAATTTATATTTTGTGCTTCTCTTTTTTGTGCTTAACTCCAGCCATCGCAGACCGATTGCATTTACCACTGCGTCGATGGTTCCTCGTATACAGGGTGTTTGATAATAGGCGTATAGACCCAAACATAGCCATGCAATCTAGTATATAGAACACCATGATAAAATGCAAAATCATATTTACTTTTCCATAAAAAAAACTCAAATTTATTTATTACATTAAAACAATTTTTTTATTAGCCCTGACATGTTTTGGCTTCGTTTCGTTTGAACCATGAGGTTGACGACGACTAAGAACACTATCAGCTGGAGCTAGGGTTGTCACTTTGTAATTTTACTGAGTATCAAAATACTTCAGCCATATGTCGGCCATATGGTGCTTTTCAGGTATGTTTATAAATTTCCGGGGTTCTATTGACTGTACCCTATCTGCCATATTCGGGACTATATAGGTATTATCAAACACCTTGTATTTGTGTGAACTAATAAATATAATTCCAATTAACTCAAAAACAGTATCCAATTCATTTACAATCTGAAGAGATATGACCACATCTCGCAGTTCAGGTCGGAGCTAAAATGGTTGCCCATTCGCCAGCGAAGACGTTTACGGGCACTGACCACACTGTTTTCGCTTCTAAATTATCTAAATGCTCCTTCTTATCTAGCTTCCCATTCAGTACCTTTGCTCCTCTCATACAAAGAATCTCCGGTCCAAAAATAATCTTCTCCTTCTCTGTTCCTCTCATACATCTGGTTTAGATCATTCTTCCTTTCACATTCAATCCATTCTCCTGTGGATCGCGCTGCCTCTCAAAAGCAGGATGGCTGAAGCGTGACGCTTTTAAAAGGAAAGTCCACGAGCTCATGTGTGATAGAATCATGGCAGAATCATCTCAATAACGTCCTATTAGAATTATGTATTTTATGTATGTTTATTTGTTGTAGTTTTTTTATTTTATTTACAATACACATTCTGTATATATATAATGTATGCATATACACATTTAAAATTATTTATAGTAATATCCACTTTAGTAATAACACTTAATTGCACCTACCAATGTTATTTCTGCACCGACCTATGGTTGACTGGTAGAGAATACCTCAGGCATTAAGCCCGCCATGTAATATAGGTTGCAAAAGTTTAAATAAATAAATAATAGGAAGCTGTGTCTTTGGAGGTGGTGCGGCTGCGTAAGGCGCAGACGGGGCGCGCGTGGGAGGACCTGTGCATGGCGATGCTGGGCGAGCAGTTCATGGTGGGCGCCGAGCTCTGCGGCGTCGTGCTCTCCGTGCGCTTCCAGGTACGTATGCCGCATTAGAAGCAAAGGCAGAAGACTTAGTTTCCTTTATGTTAAGAGTCAAATATGATTAAACCTTTACCAGGTACAGGGGCTGGCTGTAGGTTAAAAATCGTGTCGGCTGTAGAATTTGTCGAAATCGTAGCATCAGCTCACTATACCCACCGAGTTGGCAGAAGCTACTTCGACAAGATACAGACAGCGCTGGCTCTAGACCTCGATCAGTGAGAATTAAAATAAAACACCATATCACTTTCATCCCAAAAGGCGCCAACAAAGTTTTATTTGTTGCTAGAAATTGTTGTCGCATTTGAAGCGTACACTGCAATAATGATTAATGTTTATAATGCTTTTAATTCTATGTGACTGAGCCATTCATGCAAATCATCGTAGCGCCACAAAAGACCCAGTAGTAGTAATAATGTTAAAGCCTCATATTGTCTTAATATCCTCATTATGTCTTAACGACGCAGTCACTTAGAATTAAAATCATTTTGGACATTCATCATTATTTAAGCCGAAGGGTAAGGCACACTAGCGCCGCTAATGGATTTAATTTGATAACTGCTAAACTGGATTGTTTTTCAAACATTGCGGACCTTCCGACACTAGGCAAACATCTATTATTTAATAATTGTGCACTACTTTTAGGTTTGTTTGTTCGCTAGCACCAACAGTGGCCTTTGTTTGTGAATAAATCACGCAACAAAAAGTAGTGCACAATTATTAAATAAATACTATGGATGCTTTCCTGTTGTCGGACGGTACGCAATGTTTAAAAAAAGATCCGGTCAGTTAGTAATTGTCAAATTATCAATTGGTGGCGCTAGTGTGCCTTACCTTTCGCCTTAAGTGAACCGTTCATTTAGTATTTTCGCGTCACATGCCACCGGGCGCTTAGAGCAACCGCTCCACTCGCTTTACCACCGGTGCGGCGCTGGGAAAGTGCATAATATCTAAATTTGTCGCAATAACATAATGTTTACAGCATTGTTGTGTTCCGGCAGCTAGAGATAAGATAGCCAGTGCCTCAGTAGTTATGGTCCGGGAGGTAGCGTTGCAAATACAAAAGTCATAGTAAGCCGGCTGATATTAACATCGATAGTTGATCTTATATGGCTAATGAGTAAACCGACCGTCAGCTGCTCAAGTAGCGGTGGGTGTAGGTGTGGGAAGTTCCGAAAGTGCTAAAAAATATAAAAAAATTAAGTAATAGTACGCCGGCTGAAACTTTTATCATAAATAGTTTAAATCATACTGAGCTAAAAAAAAATCGTCAGCTGCATCGTAGAGGGGGAATATGCGTCAGCTGCTCACATGAACTTGTAAAAAAATACGTAAAATAATGTTATAGTACCACCGTATGAAATTTAACTACGAAGTACGAAAATAAGAATCAGCTGCATGTGTAGCGGTGGAAAGACCGTCAGCTGACGCAGTAAAGATACAAATTATTCGAGCAATGCACAGTATCTTTCAGGGTCCAGCTGACAGAACTCCTCTGCCCGCACCCAGCTGACTGATAGTTTTCGCAGACGTAACTATTAAAATATCATATTGTCAAATTTCAACTGGAATAGTGACAATTAAATGATAATCTCGGGAAGTAATAATACCGTACGAAAACATTTTGTGTTTTTTTCTTGTTTTATTTTATACATATATACGAAGGAAATGCATAATATAAAATAATATAGAGTGTGAAATGGTGGAAATAAGATTAATTAATATGAAAGGTTATTAGACTGGATATTGAGATTGCTGTCCTGAGTCGCTCTGGAAACTTTTTGATAAATTGAGCGGCAATCCCCTCAGGCATTGAGCATAGTATTCTTTGAGCTTCTCCTTCGTCGAAAGCTCCTTGCTCACATATGTATAGAACCAGTTGGTGATTACTGTCACAATATTGTCTAAATTTTCCTGATCTAGGGATTCCGAAGTCGACAGTGGTTCCTTGTTGAACGTCAGCTTCGTGTTGTACTTGTTGAATCCTTAGCTGTGATAGTTTTCCTATTCACTTCGTCATATATACAACTACCGTGGATTTTTTCACGTATCCAATAATAACCATTTGGCTGGCAGGGGGGGACACATGACTCTTAACAAAATTTTGCACTTTAAAGCTTAATAGTTCACAAACGGATGCCTCAATCAAAAAACTGTTTCCACAAACCCGCAATATTTTTTAAATTGCTATCCAACGACACCCCACACTATCCCTATAGTGTGGGGTGTCTTCACGTCACTTTGTCGGCGTGATTGATATATGTATATCCATACCAAATTACTATGGCTTTCTAGTACTAAGAATCTATGAGCTAGGCTGGGGACGGACAGACAGACAGATATGTCGAAACTATAAGGGTTCCTTGTTGACTACGGAACCCTAAAAATAGAAATATAAACATTGATAATATTGAAGAAATTATTCGTTATTATGATTCATTATCCATGGTATCGCTATCATAATCGGTGTCTGATGAATAGTTATCAGAACTGCCCACTGTTGAATCATTTTCTTCATCTGGTTCTTGTTCAGTTCAGTATTCTTCGAAGACGTAAACTAGTCGAAAAATAACTGTTTTTTCAACTAGTATAATATAAACGATAAAGTCTAGTTTCGTTCATCGAAAAATCGTCGACGACCCACCACTAGCACGCACACGCAGATGCTGTTATGAAATTTTAGGGGGACAGGCTTAGGTAGCCCGAAGGTCGCGTTATATGAGCTCAAGCAGCTCGAAATATGTGTTTAAAAGGAAACAGCGTAGTAGCAATGCTCCAATATTTTTAATCTTTACTGCGTCAGCTGACGGTCTTTCCACACGCAGCTGATTGTTGTTTTCGTACTTTCAATAATTTAAACAATCGTCTAGTTAAATCTCATCCGGCGTACTATAACTTTATTTTACGTATTTTTTTACAAATTCATGTGAGCAGCTGACGGATATTGCCCCCTCCACGATGCAGCTGACGATTTTTTCCCAGCTCAATATGATTTAAACTATTTATGAAAAAAATTTCAGCCGGCGCGTACTTTTACTTTATTTTTTTACCACTTTCGGAACCTCCCACACCAACACCCACCCCGGGCAAAGAATATATACACTACCACGAAAAGAAGCGACACTTAAGCATGTGTGCTCGTAAAATCGCTCGCGGCTTTGTGTGGGTCTGGATCGGCGCGGGGGCCTTGCGCGGCGCGCGGAGCGTAGAGTGGCGGTCTGGAGACCGCCTCGGCCGAGGGTTGAGTCGAGCGAACGAGCGTCTGTGTGTGACTCTGTATTGCGCACCGCACGCACGGTCTGACTATATCAACCCTAGCGTTTACACATTCTGCTCAAGGTCAGCGGCGCTCGAGCTCTCACGTACACGGAGTGTCACCGGTGTGCCGCGGGTGCGCCAGCTGACGCTTGGTTCACTTTACATCAGTAATACAAGATCTGTTGAAAAAGATGGCAATTGGTCGGCGTAAAAACCCTAAAAAAAACCTAAAATGCAACGCTACCTCCCGGACCATTATGGAACCCGGGTAAATTGCGCTTCTACCATCGACTGTAGTTACACATTCGATCAATTATGTACTAGCTAGATAAATAAAGGATCCGGAACAAAAATGCATCTCGAAAGTGATCCTGTTCGCTCATACCCTATATATTTACATTACGAATAACAAAATCTGAAAAAACATCGGATAACATCAACAACTTCAGCTCACCGTGAACCTTAAATCCTAAATATAAAGATTAAATTAAGATTACAAAATATTTGTACTTAACGTTTACCGTCATCGCCACAAACGTCACTGTGGCGCTCATCGGGGATCTAAGTAGTGCATAATCGATCGAAGACTGACACGTGCGTACGCCTCAGGAGGACCACCTAGCGGTGTGGCACCGGACGGCGGCCGACACGGCGGCGGCGGGGCGGGTGCGCGACGCGCTCCGCCGCATCCTGCAGCTGCCGCTGGCCGTGCCCATCGAGTACAAGGCGCATGGCGACTGCCTGCGCGCCTCCGCCTCCCGCCAAGACAACCACGACGAACCGTCTAGACCCACCTAGCGACCGCACTCCCGCTCACTCGATTCACACGGGGCTGTGGATGCGTTCACGTTTACCGTCTTACGAATAAACAAAGAAAAGGTTTCGAATAGTTATTCCGTGTTTTGTCTCTTTTACTCTAATTTGAAATTATGTAAACGGACACAAAACACGGAATGACTATTCGGAACTTATTCTTTGTTTGTTTGTTTGTTGTTGGCACTTAGAGACTACGGCTAAGGGACGATCCATTGAAGCTGCGCTGAGCGGAGTCGAGCTGTAGAAGTGAATCGATACCGATCTAGTAGGGCACGGGGACACGCACTAGAAACCTCCGACGGTGCTTCGTTTCACACGGCTCGAGGAACTCTTTAAGTTTCTCCCCGCATCAAAAAAAGCCTGGTGAAGCTGAAAATGCCGTATAGGCAAACTCAAAAAAACTGGAGCAGACCTGAGAACTGTTAAAATAAAGGGACTATTGGTTGGTTTTCACACAGCTCGGCTCCGCTCAACTCCGCTTGGCTTCAATGAAGTGTCACCCTAAAATAATGCTCGACCAAACTCCGGTGCGTACGTAAATCGCGTATGCTTAAATACATAGTACCTTACAAATAAACAAAGATAAGCTCCGAATAGTTATTCCGTGTTTTGTTTCTGTTTACGTCATTTCAAATTAAAGTAAGAGACAAAACACGGAATAACTATTCGAAGTTTATTCTTTGTTTATTCGCATAGTCGCTTATGAAATATAACAGTACGACGCTGCCCGTCAGTAGTGAATGATGTCCACAACCGACTATGTATTTAAACATACGGATTAGACGTACGCACCGACGGTCTGTCGAACACTGTTTTAGCCCTTATAGGAGGCTGGTTGCACTTAAGACGCGTTTTTGTACGAATTTTACTCATACGAACATATGCGAAGTGTTTTGTGTTGTTCCAGCAAATCGGATCTGTGACCAAATATTTTCATCTCGAGCTCCTCCGTGCTTTGGAAGGCACGTTAAGCCGTTGGTCCCGGCTGCATTAGCAGTCTCTATTAACCACCACCGATCCGCACTGGCCCCGTGTGGTGGTTACACGTACGAATACGCACGATACTTGTACCTCGCACGCTAGGTGCTAGCTAGTCGTGCGTGTACGCGCGTATAGTTCAGTCGTCCGAAATCAATCCCAACTTGATATGGATTTTAGCGTGCGTACGAATAAACGTCACTTGACTGTGTCACTGCCATTTCAACTGCGAAGAACTTAACCAGTGTGCACGTTCAATTCGGACGTTTAATATCGTGTTTACGTATTAGTGATATTCGTACGTAAACGCATCCATAGTGTGATTGTACTAAGGGTGACGTTCCATTGAAGCGGAGCGGAGCTGAGCGAAACAAATTTGTGTGAATATCAACCAATGGAGCCCCTTTATTTTAAAAGCTCTTAGCTGCTCCGCTCGCGTGAATGGTGGTTAGTGGAGCATAAGAGCGTATTTGTATGAAAAACCGTCACGTCCCACGAGCGGGGCACTAACTATCCGCATCAGTAGTTTTTGTGTGTAAAGCTGCTCCGCTCATCTCCGCTCCGTCTCAATAGAGTTTGATTGCGGATAAAGCTGCTCCGCTCTTATCCGCTTCAATGTAGTGTCACCCTAAAGGTCGTGTTGCGACTCGCGTGCTCGCCTGCGTTGTTATGCGAGGACCAACGTGAGTTCTTTATTTGCCATTAAGGATAACAAGATTTTGTATATTATTAACCTGGCGTCTGCTGTGAATACAGATACGATAGAATTTAAATTGTTTGTAGGACGGCTCTGGCATTTAGCAGACGAAAGGTTAAAGTGGTGCCTTCTGGTAGCAAAGGAGAGTTAAAATATTGACATACAGTCGCCATCAGATATATCGGAGCGGCCAAGGTGTCCAAATATTTCTGAGCAAGACTAAATTTCTATAAATTCTGCACTCTCCAAATGCCATTTATATCGCAACTACTGCAATGCCATAAACATCTGAGCATGCTGTTTTTCAATAATTTGACAACAACCAAGCATTCTGAATAACTGACATTTCGCTTATTTTCCCGCTGTTAAATGCCAAAATTACACGACTTTTGAAAAGGGACAAATATATCGTTTGACATTACGTTACTCTTCTCGTGAATTGTCAAAATTTGAAATACGAAATTCACACACTACTTACTTGTTTCGGCGGGCTATTCGAAATGTCTACTTTTAACATCTTAAATTGCTAACCAGTGAACTTGACATCCAACGTATAGATAACTGTAACGCTTCAAGGGTCCATTTTATACCTGACACTGGCACTCGGTATTAAATATGTTTTGTGAATTGCTACACTAATATGACAAGTATCGCATCATATTCTTAACAAAGACCAAGATGTAGACAAAAACGTATTGAAAATGTAACCTTAATGCTAAATCTTAAGCTATATTTTGCTTAAATGAACATATATTTGTGAACGCCTTTGTTGCTTAGATACGTTTGGTATTTTGTTCGATCAGATATTTTCGACTGGACGTATGCAAAGAAATTATTGAAAAACAGCATGCTCAGATCGCACTACCGATACAATACTGTTGCAAATCAAAATATACTGATATTGGAGATTTTGCCGTATTGAATAACAATACAGTTCAATTTCAAATATTAGGATATTTTGAGTTATAACAGTATTGTATGGGCAGTGCGAGATGTTTATGGCATTGCAGTAGTTGCGATATAAATGGCATTTGAAGAGTGCAGAATTTATAGAAATTTAGTCTTGCTCAGAAATATATGGACACCTTGGCCGCTCCGATATATCTGATGGCGACTGTACAAATTCTCAAATCGATTGGCAAATAATACTGGCACTCGAGTCTGCTTATTCAATGACGTCTCAAAAGTGTGTTATTTTGACATCAAGCCCACTGTGACACAATTGTAGACGTTTTGGAATTGCAGAGTTGAGACTGTCGCAAGCGCTGCTCAGATCGAAACACACGCGAGCGAGACAACGCGAGTTTTGGCAGACCTTATCGGTATCTTATATAAGCGAAGATGGGCGGAGAGGAGAGATGTGACGTGAACACCCAATAAGTTAAAAGGTGAAAACAAATTGTTATTGGTGTTGATGAGAGGCTGTACGTGGTACGTATAACCTCTCCTCTCCTCCCCTCCCCTCCCTCGCTTTGCGTGAGTACCGAGCCTCGGAGTGCCGTCTTGTAGATTCGAATCTGTTACTCCAGTGTGTGATGCGCGCGTTTCGCCGTAACGCACTGGTTTTGTGATTTTTGAATACGCCGCTTTGTGATAACTTGCAGTCTGACCGATGGCAACGGTACTTGTAGATTTGATTTTATGTTTTATTTGTTTGTGATCTTAATCGTCTCCCTGAAGCGACATTGCTATGTTGAGAAATATACGATGTCACGTCGATTAGTTGTGTTCGATACACCTGTAGCTTCGGTTTTGTGATTTTTAATTATTATTTTTGTGTAAAAATTTCTGTCTTGTGAACAAATGTCATGTTTCGAGGAAGCGATTTTTTGTTGTGATATATGGTTTTACAGCTTGATATCACGTTTAAAATCTACCTCAATAGCGAATTGAAATTTGCTGCCTTATGTCGTATTTTAAAACAAATTTTAGATTCTTACCAGATTGACATGGTTAGTGATGTTAAGAAAATTCCTGACTGAAAATGTGTTAACCGCTTAATTGACTTTCTTAATCTCTTCTCACTATTGAAATAGTAAAGTGCTCCGAACGCGACACTATTTGTAGTAAATGAAATTGATCTTTTTGTCAAAACATTCCTTAACTGGTGTTTATATACATTGTGTATTATAACCAAATGTCGAAATTATATTTTACCTTGAACTCGAATACGCTAACTACCAACAAATTGTTACTGTTATATTTGATTGCCACTCAATTCTTATATGTTTATATTGTTTGTATTCAACTGCCATCTACATAGTGTACACAAAACGTTATATTCAAAAATTGTTCAGTCTCGTAGTAAAGTTAGATTGGAACACCTTGGAGTCGCGAGTTTCTAGCTAAGCCATCGAAACGCCGCCACTAAAGTAAACATTAGATTTTGGTTGACCGCAAACTGTGAAATTGAGTGAGAATAAGCGTTAACTTCACCCCCGTACTTAGCGTCCGGCCCCGCGGCTATATTAGTTTCCGAGCGATGTACATATAGTGAAATTGAACTATTTTTATGCGAGGCCGACACAGCGGCCGGGCGCCGCACCCACCCGATCCCAACTCCCGTGTACAGTAAAAAGAACTGCGTTGAAAAAAAAAATAAAGAATCAGAATTTGTATACTTTCCACGTTTGTTTTTTTTTCTTCTTGGCCTCTAACAAACTTTAGGACATGTTACAGCACTTACAGATTGTTTTCACAGCAGCAGAAACAAAGGTACCTACTAAATATTCGTATTGTTTTGGTCCGTTTGTTAGTCAGGACCTTGCAGAGTTGAATAATGTGTCAAAAAACGCAAGATCCGTTTAAATACAACCTTACTGATTTTTCATTCTCAGGTAAATAACGTGACGCCCCCATCTCCTTTATACAAATGTCATTTGTAGGCATTGTCAAAATAAACGCAGTATATTCTACAAAATATATTTTAATACGTACATCAAATTTCAACAGACATTTTGTTAAAATAAAATAAAAATCAATCATTGCTGGCATTAAGACATCCGTTGATCTGCACACGATAAACGTAAGTCGTAATGTTTATACTCTATGCTCTACAGATTCTAAAAGTTTCGCTACCAATGTACAGACAATTTTATACTAAGCTGTGAATACACGAACAGTCGATAACACATACACTTTAAAAATAGCTGTTCCTATAATAAAAATAAAGTAAATAGCTCACACAAAATATAGAAATATGTTTTCAATTAATTGCGTGCTGTTATTAAAAACCATTCATGTGTTCACAACCTAAAACTGACATCCAGACAAAAAGTCCTATTCTAAATCTTAAACTAATCTATTTACATTTGGCAACTTCACTTACCCTATGTGTGGTGATATGCACTCGGCATAGGTAAATCATGTTCACACTGATTCCCCATTGATATTTTCCATCAATTCATTATTACTACAGATCACAAAGTTTCATTGATATATGAGAATTTCGAAAATTTTGTGATTAGTATGTGCCCTTTAAAAGGAAAGTACTATGGAATTAAATTTATCAGCTCTTCGTAGCATTTAGATTAAGTCTGAGTAATATAGTATAGGGTACAGAAGGCCTACCACGAAGTACGTTCGACGTGTTGCCTCTCTGTCGCACTTGTAAACTCGTGCGTAAGTGTGACAGGGAGGCAACACGTCGAACGTGGTTCGTGGTAAGCCCTCAGTTTCCAGCTGCGCGATTCTGTAATTTTAAATGTTTAAAACAAAGTTCCGATTTGGACTATAGAAATGTCAGTACAGAAATCAGGCTATAGAATAGACACGATTGCAGACATTTTAAAATATCATCAACGCCCCTTTTTGTTGTTATATAGATATTAGATAGGACGCACCTGCACGCATTTGCAGCTGTTGGTATAATCGCTTGCAGTGATCATTGGTTATGTTATCTACCACTTATCGGGACGTCTCTGGCTATGTCAATGCCAATGTCTGGACCCGTTATCTAACTAGCATACTGTAACTTTCAGATTATATATTATGTGTTGTGTTTTTTCCTATACAAAAATCTGTTGTGCCAATTATTTTGCAAGTACTCCTAGCAGGGTTATGTAATCCTGTAAATCACATTTTTCGACTATGGCACGGACTTAATTGCCTCGTTTACTTACTAACACCGCGCACAGACGAAAGACCTGTACAGAAAGTCTTTAATAGCTTAAAAAAACTATATTATGTGAAATAATCAAATTATTTTAAGACCCAGTTACGTTTCTACGACATCTACGATTGCCAAAAAATTAAATCATATTTTTTCAGCAATCGTAGATACTTATTTATAACTTTTTAAAATAATTATTAACTATATTATTATCAGTTGGGAACAGTTGCATGCGCCATCGATCGTTTGATTGATTCAATGTTCAATTAGTACAGCTCTGACATCTGCGCGCGGTTAAATAAGAGCTAAATTACAATAACTTAACAAGTGACATACACTTACAAAGTAGTATTAACGCTAAATTCATTGCTTCAATTTCATCGTTAGTTAGCACTTCATATTTGAAGAAAATAATAATACAAAGAACAACATTTTACTACTAAGGCCCTCCAAGAATTACTGTTTACTCTAGTCAGCTTTATGTGTGATAAACCCTTGTTACCATAGACAAGATTTTTATGTCCAACCTCATTTTTACTACACATTAACAACTTAGTTTTTTTTAACGTTACAAACTATAAAGTTGATTATACTAAATCGTTATCGCTGGATGGACGATGTCCTCAAGGACCTGTAAAACTGTATATGGAAAGCTGGTGGAGATACGGACCAGAATAGGAAACGTTGGCGTTGACTTGTATCAGAGGGCTAAGTTTAGTTGGGCTTGAGAGCCCTAAGCTCTGCTGCAGTGACAGACAATTAATGTAAACGACTACTTAGCATGTGTGATATTACATTGTAAAAAAATCTGTTACAATAAGGTCGGAAGCACTTTTTTTAGTAAAACTTTTGAGGTACCTCAAACGAGTTACTTACAAATCAAGTTTACATTACATTCAGTACATTAACGTTTCATCTGCTTAGTGCCAGATCCGTTCTCATCATCATCATCATCAGCCTATACTAGTCCACTGCTTGACATAGGCCTCTCCAGGTCCACACGACGACCTATTAAGCTTTAATCAATGTTACACTCGATTCAAAAGTAACCCCCCTTTCCACAGTACTAAGTAATCGTTAACGTTAATTTACCTCTCTGCGAACATACTAAATACTTAGAATACGGGAGTCGTAATTCGTGGATAGCCATATTATTATATGATGAACCCCGAAGAAAATAAATGCAGTCTTTATGGGGTCATCTTTACAATATTAGCTGGGGCAAGACTGACATATTTTTTTACATGTAGGTGCATATAAATCTAGTTTACCAAACAGCAGCACTTTTATTGAATTAATGTTATGTATGACCCCATTTATTGTAGTTGTATTACTAAAATATATATATTAGTAATGTCTAGGATAATACAGCGTTTAATCAAAGGTCGAAACTTCCCTCGAGTAGGTACTTACCTTTAAAAAATAAAAATATAGCTCAAAATTATAACTATAAAATATAATTATACTATCATGTAATTATAGCTAAAAAAAATTGCGCGATTTATGATTTCTTTTTATGTCACATTAATTTGTATTTTATATCAAAGAAGAAAGAAAAATATTTTGACATTTAGCTATTCACAGAGCATTTAACATTTCTTTACAACGTCTTGTACTTTGTTCTTAAGATAAATATAATTGGGAAATACTAACAAGAACTTCTTGCACTTCAATGCAAATCAATTAACAAGTTAAAGATTGCACTGACAACATATTTGCTAATTTAGAATAAGAAACAGCTAAGTAATTAGATAAAAAATAATTAGTCTAAAAATATAACTTCATTAAAACTTCAGAACTTCATATCTTATTGCTATTCTACATATACATCACACACTCATCTGAACATGAAAAAGAATTAACCAAATTAGGTACATTTATATTACATACAAACTGTATGGCGTACTTGGAGTGAAATAATCTTGTTTTAGAGGCCTAGTCAAACATAGTCATAATAAACGTTTAGACTTTACTTTGACATATTAAAAAGCAATTCAAGAAAAATAAGAAAACATAGCTTATACAAAGCTACTAATAATATAAGACAAAAATCTTAGAGCTGCGTTTAATTATCAAGAAGATCTGGTTAGCTTTTGTCTGGAATATGAGAACAGAGTATATTCAAAATATCTGGCCATAAATTCATCGTAGGGGATAATGATGTATAAATTCTTATAGGATCCACAGCATCGGTTATCATCGTGTTGTCAGAGACAAAACTATATCGGCATACCAGTTTATAAGAAGAAAGTTTCTTAATTTTATCATGTTAAAAATTTGCTACTCTGTGTATGCACCTTTACGCCCATTATTACCAATAAATTTCCAAAAGAATCTTTATTATCTAAAGAGAAAAAGTATTCAGATGTTGAAAATGAACTGTTACAATTTTTTACGATGCATACAAACACAACAAATATTTGTCTCTAAAAACACCTCATGACACCTAGCTATAGCTTATGCATACTATAAAGGACTATAATACGTACAGAGTACAAACTTCATATAATACGACCAATGTCATCATCGCACTATGCACTTACCACGAATTTGGCTGCTTCATCAGTACCAGTGTATGGTACAGTCACGAGCATTAACGTGTAAACAATGTTACTCTTAATACAATGGAATAAGAGTCAAACCTAGGAAAAATTTAATGCTTGTGACTGTACACGATGCAACATACTTTACCGGATGATATTATTTATTGTATGGTCATGCAAAACGATTGGCGAGCGAATAGATGCTCTATGAGTTACCCTGCAGTTACATAGTATAAAGGATGTACCTTTATAATTTATACGAGTCACAGTATACCCCTACACATTGGTCCTTCAAGCCGGATAACCTCAAGTCAAGACTATCAAGATAGGCGGGGGCAGGATGTTATGTCTCCCGACTTTCACTCGTGCGCCGACTAAAAGGATCGTTGATTTGAAGCTTGCTCCCTGTATTCCGTGATCCTAAACAACGTCACCTCAAAACTCGATGAGAGGCATGTCCCCCGGGCGGGGTCAGCAGCCGGGGTGGTCGGCCAGGTCGTGAATGAGCAGGGGCGTGGTGTCGGGTGAGAGGCGGGCGGGTGGTCGCTGCGCCGTCACCCGTTCGAGCACGCAGGACGCCGAAAGGCGGGCTTCCGCGTCGTGGTCCCAGCATTCCTCCATGGTGTCGCATAGGACGAATAGACCCTGGCACAGAATGAAATTAACCTAATTAATAGTATTTTTTTATAATTAACAAAACTTTTTATAAAATGCACAAAATTATGACTAGTATGCTAAAGTTTGTAAGTAACTCTGCATTTATTTTTGGGGGCGGCGAGAATCTTAAAGGTATCCTCGAGCCGTGTGATAAGAAACACCGTCAGAGGTTTTCTACAGGTAATGGCATCACGCACTAGATGCGCGGCCCCGTTCCATACTAGATTTTGAGAGGGGCTCAGTAGCATTCATAGAATAAACATCACAATATCCTAGAAGAAGCTATAGGAGACTACTTACATAAAATACTACAAACAACGTCATAGTTTAAGAGGCAGTAGCAGCCAGAACTTACAGGATGTTCGCGCCACTGCGGTGGTATGTGCGGGCGCAGTTTCCTCTGCACGACGGCCTCCTGCATTTCCTCCAGGGTGGGGTGTGAGCCCACCTCTTCCTCGAGTGGCAGCCGATACAACGACGAAGAGTCTGCACCGGCTTCGTTGCATCTGTGACACATTGTTTTGGTTAGTATTAGCAGGCCTGTCTCATGCCGCACTTTGGATATAATTAAACCGTCTCTGTGATTAAATCACTGGTCTCAGACCTAGAGGTGCCAGGTTCGATTCCCAGGGTACATGTTTGTGTACTGGTTTGGTTGATGGTATTTGTGTGCTTGGCTAGCTACCACCATTTTTATCTAACATATGGAACTTAATGCCTGATACAAATGTTTAAAACTTATTTCTGTATTTAGTAGCCACATATTAGTTTATTTTGGGACAAGATGATTGGCATGATAATGGAGAGTGTCTTTGATCTATTGATTAATTAATTCTGTTGAAATGACTGGGATATCTACTTTGGGACAATATATAGTAAGTAAAGTAAACTGTGTAAAGTAGCCTGTAACTGTCCCACTGCTGGGCAAAGGCCTCCATCATTGAAATCAAGTCATCATTACTACAGATGGGTTATGGCTTAATTACCACGCTTGCCAAAAGCGGGTTGGTGATCACAAACCTGGACTATGCATCACAAAAGCCTAAACAGTGTTTAGGCTTGCCTGACCTAGGAATTGAACCTGGAACCTTTGGGTAGCAGGCCAAGAGCTTTGCCACTCGGCCACTACGGCAAGGAATATAAAGTATAACGTATATTAATACTCACCGTGATGCAATCTCCCACAACACAAGTGCGCACGCATACATGTCTATCCTCAAGAATGCATCTTTGGTGAAGTTTATTGCTCCATCCAAAACCTCTGGGGCCATGTAACGCCTTGTGCCAACTTGTCCATGGGCATCGCCGCAACCTCGCCCAGATACGAAGACTAATGCCAACCCAAAATCCGCAATACAAGCTCTCAGGTCAGATTTCAGGAGGACGTTCTTGGATTTAAAGTCTCGATGGGCAACTGCTGGTTTCCCTCCACCTTCTTCATGAAGATGTGCAAGACCACGCGCAACACAAACAGCCACTCGCCAAGCCTCTGCCCATGTAAGTGTGTGGGCTTTCAGATAGTCGCATAGAGAACCCTGGAAAGAATAAGAGATAATAATGAAGTTCAAATAATACTCTACACTATGTTCTTAATTTAATAAATTTTTATTATATTTACCTTTTCATGATAAGCCGTTATGAGCCAGTATTCAGCTTGAAGATTGTCACCTTTCTTGTCAACACCAATGTAATGCAATATATCAGGATGATCCATTCTGGCTAGCCTATATATCTCCTGTTCAGCAAGCCATGACTGCTTGTCTTGCAAGGATAATACTTTTACAGCAACATCAAGGGGACCCAATTTGGCTCTCCATACAGCACCAAATCTACCTCTGGCTCTTACTTCACACAGTGACACTTGTGCTACTAATCCACCACTCTCATTTTCCATCCCGCCACCAGCTGATGGTGGCCTGGACAATGAAGTTTCACCATTTGCAAGCTCTGCAAATGAACTGCCTTTGCGACGACGATATAAGAAATAGCAGGCAATCAATATGGCGAATAGTAAGAATAGCGGTGTCAACGTGTATGCTATTACAGCTTTGGTATCATCTTCAGATATTGGAACGACTGAGGCTGGAATTCGTTCAGGCGGAGCATCCGTCTGTGATAATATAACATCCAAACCAGGGAATGTGGCATTCTGGTTGCACAGGTCTCCTTCACAACAGCAGTGGAGTAGTGGTAATTTTGTGTTGTGTAACCTGCACAGGTGACTCCTGTCTGTGCATGAAACAGTGTCTAGAAAGCATCCTTTGAATTTTGGATATGCTGTATTAGTCACATTATCATATTGCCAAAGAACAAAGCAGTGGGTGCTCTTGTCAGTCTCTGTTGGTTGGCATTCTTCTACAGCCGGAATAAACACACATTCTGGGTCATTTGTGGTATCACAAAGAGGTTTTGTGCCATTATAAAATTCACACAACTTTGTGGTGACACCACCTTCTTTAGGCCGAGGAGGCAAGTTTTCATCAGCTGGAGGTGCTGCTAATGATAATGTAATAAAACCTAAAATAAATAGAATAGAATAGAACATCATTGGTCATATTACTACAAAGTAAATAGAAGAGAAATCAAACTAGTTCAAGTGAGTTTGTATTGGTAGTTAGAAAATGATTTTAAAGGCAAATAGTAGTTAGTTTAATTTATTTTAGAGCTGAATTAGGTATCAATCACTATACTCACCAACGAAAAACAACAATCTGTCCAGAGTCAAATTCTGGGACATTTTAAGAATCATGGCGCAGGCGGGACCGAGCCTCCCGATACCTCGCGACGAAATGTTATTTTTATACGCGGTCTCGACATGAAATGTCTATTCTATTTAGGAAATTCCAATTCCAATCCCGTATAGGTACATGACACAAACAACGCACATTTGACAGTCGCTATTCAACAACACAACTACTTTTGATAAAGGTATAGTTTACGATAAAACAAGAATTAAGCATTAAGAGTTAATTCATTTAGTTTAATTAAACGTGATTTGAACAGATTTTGGAAAAAGTACATCAAATCACATCACATCACATCACATCCCCAGAGGAAGCATCAGATTTTTGTTAGTCGTAAAAAAATATACCCTTTTTTTACTTGGCCCGCCTTCTAAGACCTTTGGCCAAAGCGATAGGCCGGCAATCTTATTGTAGATTATCTAAAACTGCGTAATAAAAATCTTTATTGTTTATATAATTTTGCAAGTATTAGCAAATAAAACAAATCAATAGATTGTGATAAAAAAGTATTTTCATAAGTGTGTGTGTCTGAGATTTAGAAATGAGGTCCCACCATTTCTTAAAAACTGAAGAGTAGGCTGTATTTAGTAGATGTCCTTGCCTTCCCTAAATGTAGACGGAAAAACTGATATTGTCAAACCTAAAAAAACAATGTTTTCCTTCCGTGATTTCTAATTTTCTAATTTCTATCGTTTTTCATGAAATAATGAAGTTAAATGCTTAAATTACTACATCATTTTTAATAATAGGCAATGAGTGTATTATGTTCTGAACTAGTAATGGTACAATATAACGAGTCATGTCTTTCTTTTACTTGACCGCTGTAAAAGGCGATATTCCAGCACATTTGTTAGAAAAGATCGCCTTTGCAAGATTAAGTTATTTGAAGTTAAACCAATTGTGCTATAATGAATATATGGTGGAAGGCAGCATATATGACAACGTAGGACACTTTCTGATGTGTGTTGTGACTATTATTTGTAAAAACATAGATTTTAATCGATTCCTATTAAAGACTGAACAAGATTTGTTCAAACGACGTCTTAATGCACTTAACGCTTACGAGCTGAGATCGTTTGCAAAGAAGTTGCTACGAACTATTAAGAAACAGCAACATACCCCAGAGTTTATTGATGCTTTAAAGGTTTTATGTGAACACTTGATGTTAAAAGATTTAGCGCAGCATATTTGTTCACCAGTTCATGATAACAATTGTACAGATCATAACATATCGCTAAACTTCAAGCATTGCTTACCGTTTATAGCAAAACGCCAGGTAGTGCTCAAAAGGGGAGTTGCCCTTGTGCCTTGTGGGAAATGGAAGCAATTTCTAATCATGTTATTCTGCACAAACTTAAGCCACCGACTTAGGACAAGTAACTTGGAGCCTCTTAAAGCAGATCCTCGAATAATAGAGCTGCTGGATAAACTGAGAGGAAAAGTTAGCACCTTGCTATGTAATGATTATAACCCCAATGTGTTACTGAGCAAGGAGGTGAATAATGCATCTTTACTTTTCCCCCCTTGTATGTTGAACCTCCATCAGCAATTAAGAGAAAGGCATAGGCTGTCACACACTCAGCGGTTCTATTACAGCTTGTTCCTTAAAGACATTGGTATGCCTGTTGAAGAAGCAGTTGACTTTTGGAGAGGTGAATATCGACAAAGTCCAAATGGCAAACATAATTGCTGCCACAATTGGGACAAAGATGAAAAGAAATATCTCTATGGCATAAGACATATGTATGGCTTAGAAGGATGTAGAAAGAATTATGTTTCAGTGAATTGTCAAAGAATTCAAAGCACAGACAGCTCATGCTCAGAAGGAGGATGCCCCTTCAAAACATTTGAACCAACAAAAATGATTAGTATTTTAAAAATGGATTCTACAGATCCTCTATGGTTACAAATCAATGAATTAAAATCTAGGCATTGCTACACATCTGCATGTGTAAAATATTTGCAGAGATATTCAGACAATGCTGCCAAATGTGATATAAATAATTCTAGCTTTAATTTTACTCCTGTTAAATATTATACAAATGCTTTATCTAAGAATAATGTCAGGTGACATTAGTTGAAAATAAAAATAATATATTTATAAAGCTACTTACCAGCAAGTTTTATTTTTTTAAATGTTGTTATTGCTATGCTAACAATAACATTTGTTTTCTAATTTTTTCTTTGTTAATTAGAACTGGCCAAATTTTTAATGATATAAGAAATACTTTGTCAATTCGATGTCACAGAGCTTAGAGTATTTTGGTTAAATGCTAAGTCGCAGAGTTTCTACTCTGTGACATTGAATTACAAGATGTGACTTAACAAGAAGAGTAAAAAAAATATTGTAGTTAATTTTTATTGAATGGATTATCTACAAAAAAAGCTTTCCCTTAATGTTGCTTTCGCTTTAACAAAGAACTGGTTGTTTGTGAGGCTTGTTTTAAGTCCGCTTGGCTAACTACCACCATCTCATTTTAGTCTTAGCTATAACAAAATTGCTAGCATTGCTGTGTTCCAACAGTTATATAAGTAGCAATATTATTCTTCCGTAATTGAGGATTCCGGCTGAAGTGCGTTGCTACCTTATAGTCACTTAGCATCAGGTAAGATGAATGATGGAGAAGATGATTTTTTTAAAGAGCGCTGATGACCTTATGCGGCCTTTTCAGCATCACCTGACATCAAAATTGCACGGCTTTGGCTAGACGCCAGTAGCTACAGCTGCCTGTAGAATGCATCAGTAATTCTTGGCCAACCCGTGCAACGCGCTGGGCATCAGCTCTTATGTAAGCCTTCTTGCAGGACTTGGTGGCATTATTATAGGCTGCTGTCAGAGTGTGGGTCTTAGGGTCTCCTTGGGCTGAACCTCTGATCCAAGCGCGGTATGCCGTCTGCCTGTTAACAACAGCGTTGGCACACTCGTGGTTGAACCATCAGTTGCGCCTGCCTAAGGCAGGCTGCCTTTGCTAATGAGATAGGAGTGCGGAATATAGTATTCCATTCCTAAGACTATCTCATCAGCAACTGCAGTCGCACTAGCTGTCGGGTCCTTCCCACTGAAGCAGTGCTGCCCCTAAGGAACGGATGCGAAATAGTCCCGCATACTAGGATGGTATGCCGACGAGTAATGCCAAATCTGGCGTTTCGATACCGCTGAAGGGGGAAGCGGGGCCAGAGGCACTTTGCTGGATACCAAGCAGTGATCCGAAGATCCTAAAGGAGCTCGAACTTCCACTCGGTAACCAGCTGAGCGACCAGCGAAGAGGGCGCGTGACCGACTATATCTGGGATCCTGGTGGGCTGGTTCACCAGCTGAGTCAGGTCGTGCGTGAGAGCGTATCGTAGGCAGTTCTTTCAAGAAAGGCGAATTTATTTCAAGAAAGGCGATTGGTTTCACAGTCAAAGTTAACCCCGAGAAAAGCGCCACTGTGTGCTTTCCTAGGGTAACAACGACCGTGCTATCTCTCGTGAAAAGATTAACGTTTGCAGATCTTAAAATTCCTTAACAGGGCCGCTTTCATACTCGATAGTTTTGATGTTAGGTGATGCTGAAAAGGCCGCATAAGGTCATCAGCGCTCTTTAAAAAAATCATCTTCTCCATCATTCATCTTACCTGATGCTAAGTGACTATAAGGTAGCAACGCACTTTAGCCGGAATCCTCAATTACGGAAGAATAATATTGCTACTTATATAACTGTTGGAACACAGCAATGCTAGCAATTTTGTTATAGCTAAGACTAAAATAAGATGGTGGTAGTTAGCCAAGCAGACTTAAAACAAGCCTCACAAACAACCAGTTCTTTGTTTAAGCGAAAGCAACATTAACGGAAAGCTTTTTTTGTAGATAATCCATTCAACAAAAATTAACTACAATATTTTTTTTACTCTTCTTGTTAAGTCACATCTTGTAATTCAATGTCACAGAGTAGAAACTCTGCGACTTAGCATTTAACCAAAATGCTCTAAGTTCTGTGACATTAAAAAGACAAAGTATTTCTTAGATCATTAAAAATTTGGCCAGTTCTAATTAACAAAGAAAAAATTAGAAAACAAATGTTATTGTTAGCATAGCAATAACAACATTCCTCTGGGACCTCTGGGTCTAAACCGGTGGTCTTAACCACTAGACCACAGAGGCGATTTTTAATCGCCTCTGTGGTCCACTTCAACACTTCGATGTACCGGTAGTCAATTTGGCACCGCTGGAGAGACTAGCACGGCCCCATGTTTCGATCGAATTGAAGGCTTTTTCATAGTCCACAAACGCTAAGCAAAGAGGCTGGTTATACCCTTCGGTCTTCTGTATAACCTGCCGCAGCGTATGTATGTAGTCTATGGTGCTGAAGCCTTTTCAAAAACCGGCTTGTTCGTTATGCTGGAAGTCGTCAAACCTGCGTGCGATAGATTCGTTATGACTCTCGAAAACAGCTTGTAGACGTGGCTTAGAAGTGAGATTGGCCTGTAGTTCTTTAGCAGGGTTTTGTCGCCCTTTTTGAAGAACGGTACCAACATACCTTCGTGGCACGACTCTGGCGCTCTGCCCCCTAGTACGACGGAATTAAATAGTTTCTGAAGAGCTATGAGCACCGGTCTTCCGCCTGCTTTCAGAAGCTCAGCCGTAATTCCGTCAGCACCTGGTGCCCTGCCGTTTTTGAGCTGTTTGAGTGCCATACTAATCTCGTACAGGCTGATGTCCAGGATGTCTTCGGTATAGTGTCGGGTTAACTTAGCTCTAGGGTCTTTAGCTAAGCTTTGTACAGGTGGCCGTGTGGATGTGTAAAGCTGTCCATAGAACTTCTCGACCTCTCCCATAACATCGGACCTGGTCGTGACAGTTCTGCTGTCATCGGTTTTCAGCGTCGTCAATTGGCACTGCCCAATACCCAGATCTCTTGCGAACACTTAGAGCCTTTGTTCGGCTCCATGGCCTCTTTAATACGGTTAGTATTAAATCGGCGCGCGTCGCGAGTCATAGACTTCGAGATCGCTGACGAGACGCTGAGGAAAGCAGAACCATTGCGCGCCGCTCTTCCATTAGTTTTAGGGTATGGTCTGAGAACTTTTTGGTTCCTTTTGCACGGTGGATTTTAAAGAACTTGGACCCAACCGTTTGGACAGTTTCCACAGACCTGGTGCTTTACTCGTCCACATTTTCACAACATCACAACAAAATAATAATTATTAATGTCTAACTAGATGGGAACCTATTGAATTAAGGCATAATTAAAACAAAAAAAAATCATAGAGTCAGCTTTTCATCAAATTCCTACAAAAATTAAAGAATTAACATGACAAACGAGATCTCGCTCGTTCGCTAATCGGGAATACTCGGAATCGTTCGGATTGTTTCGGCCGCCCGCCGGCGCCGCCTCCGCCTTGCTGCGTCCGTCGCGTTGCCGCCCTATATTAAAAATCAATATTTATAAATATAACCAGCAAGAAAGTTTTGCGCGTTTTGTACAAGAAAACATATTTTGCTTTCTTTTACTGATAATCCCGATAATACCGAAAATCTCGGTTCTGATTATTTTAATCCCGGGATTCAAAATGAGAAATTTTTAGGCGGGATCCCGGTATTTTCGAGAGTCGGGATCCCGGTATGCGACTACTAGCTCGCACCTCTGGGACGGTTCCACAAAGTACCTTCTCGATGCCTTGGACAGATTGCAGCGGCGCGCTATACGCATTATCGGCAATGAAGAGGTCACTAAATGCTCTCGAGCCCCTGAATAATAAATTTATTTCTGTATAAAACTTAGTCTAAATACATCGAACTTATAAAATAACATTGTTTATAAGTATATTAATATAGTGCATTTTGAGTGTATTGCTTGTGGTTTTAAAATTAAGGTTAGTAGTGCAAAATAATCGAAGTGATACCTAAACTATGTAAACTAGTTTACCTGTGTCTTAGGCATCAATTTGGTGAATGTAGGTTAGCGCTTCTTTACTTAACATTTTATTTAAATAACAATAAATTATAATGTTTTGAGTACATTTACATAAGCTCGATGGCGCAGAGGGGCTCGATGGCGCAGTGGTTAACGCGCCCGGTCTGTGCTGTGAGTGCTGAGGTTAAGCAACTTTCGCAAAGGCCGGTCATCGGATGGGTGACCAAAAATTTATCATCTCGAGCTCCTCTTCTTCTTCTTCTTCGGAAGGCACGTTAAGCCGTTGGTCCCGGTTGCATTAGCAGTCGTTAACAACCACTAATCCGCACTGGGCCCGCGTGGTGGTTCATGGCCCGTTCTTCCTATCCATCCATAGAGAAGGCTCGTGCCCCAGCAGTGGGGACATAAATGAGCTGATGATGATGACATTTACATAGGATTTTTACTTATGTTTTTTGATTTTTATGATTGCTACACAAATTAACTCAAGTAATAATTAATAGTAGCACCATCTACTATGTTATCATCACAATAATGTTTTCCTTTAAGTTAGTTTTGTCTTACATTTTACTATAGCTATTCATATATTAAAAATTGCGTAGAGATATAGCTTCACTCAGCGTCTTCTACCGCTTATACCACGGCGAGTGCTCTGAAGAACTCTGTGACCTTATCCCACCTTCTCCCTTCCTCCATAGGGGTACGCGTGCTGCTCTCCAGAGTCACTGCTGTACTATCTCGAACATTCCATCGCGCACAAAGAAATTTAGTGACTCGTTTCTTTGTCGCCCTTCCAAAAGATGGAATAGTCTACCAGCACACGTTTTCCCTCCTTCCTATGACATTGGGTCCTTCAAACGAGGCGATAAGAGGCACCTTGTAGGCCGAGTGAGGGACTGATGCTGCGTTGTTTTCACGCTGCACTAGTGGTCTTTGCGTCTGGACTCCGTTTCCACTTAACATCTAGAGTCACAGATTAGTTAATAGTGTCAGAGTGCCTAGTGTGAGCTTTGTTTACTATCCGTATTTATTCGATTACGTTTACGAAAACCAAAAATAGTATGGCATTGAAGCAGCGCCTCCTGGCGACATACGAGAAGAGTTAAAATGTTGCCGTACAAATTCTCGTTTTCGTTGACGTGATTGAATGGCGAATGAAACTCGCACTAGGCACCCTGTATCAATTAGAAATGCCTAAGTAACCTATGCAAAGTCAAGTTTCAGTTATTCCTATACAACCTATATTGGTATACCGGATATAAGTATGTTAATATGAAAAAAGAAAGACAATGTGTTGAAAAAATTCCACGAGCGGGATTCGAACCCGCACCTCATGACATGCCGGGTCAGGTGCACTATCAACTATGCTATCGTGGCTCTATCCAACTCGCCGAAATTAATTATTTTTTCAACACTTTGTCTTTTTTCAAATTGTGATTTGTTCGCAACAATATTTGCGTAAAATGATATGTAAATAATCATAAATACATATAGCTTGCCTAAGATCGGATGTTGATGACGTAGTTGTCGACATTGGGCTCCTTTGGCTTACAAAGTAAAAGTAGATAGTGTTGATCAATCCCGCTCTTGGAATTTTTTCAACACTGTCTTTTTTCAAATTGTAATTTGTTCGCAACAATATTTGCGTAAAATTATATGTAAATAATCATAAATATGTTAATATGACTATGGAGTATGTATATAGGCGTCTATATTATTATCTTCTACTTAGCTATAGGACGGCCTTGACGTCATACAAGAGTCACATTACCATTTCAAAAATGATTGTTCAGGAAAAAGTTCAAGAACCTGTCTATTGTATGCTATCATTGGTGCATATTTTGGAATCCGCATAGTATTTGCTTCTTGTAATGTTTAAAAGATGTTAAATGAATTAATAATAGAAGAAAATAAAAAATGTTGAATAAAATATAGGTATAGCCGCTGGATGCGAGCAGCACAAAACCGGTCGTTGTGGAGATCTTTGGGGGAGGCCTTTGTCGAGCAGTGGATGCTGAGATGATGATGATGATGATACTGAAACATAAATTATGTTATATTTTCAACCTTTCAGTAAGTAAGGCAAATTTTGATTGTGTTTTTCAATGTCATCAGCCTATAATCGTCTCACTTGGGTTCATGCGAGCCTGGCCTAATACAATACATACTTGAACAATTCGGTATAATGCGTAGATTTGGCCATACCAACCGCCTGACCCAACACTGCGAAAAATTGCATCGTCAGCCGGCGTTGCGCGATAAAACACCTATTCACGGTAATAGTTAATATTACCATGTTATTAATTGGTTGAGAGAGTCAGTCCGTGCGTGCGGCGCGCAATACAGAGTCACACACGACGCTCGCTCGCTCGACTCAGCCCTCGCCACTCTACTCCTCGCGCGCCGCGCAAGGCCCCCCGCGCCGATCTAGACACCCACACATAGCCGCGAGCGATTTTACGACAACACATGCATAAGTGTCGCTTCTTTTCGCGGTAGTGTATATATTCTTTGCCTATGACTTGATTTCAATGATGTACCTACGGGTACCTACTCCTACACTTTGTTTGGCAGAGGCCACACCACAGGATACATATGTAATAGTACAATTATTTTTGATGTGTAACATCTTTCCGCTCGCTTTCTATATAAGCAATTTGTGGGAGTGATTTCGTGAAATGGGACGGAAGTATGTGTAACAGGAAGTCGGGGAAGCGCACAAGCGCGCGCCATTTATTATGAACATGACATATTGTGTCATTTGACTATCAAAGGTCATTTTGATATGTCAAATGTCTTCTAATGAGTATTTACTGCATTTATATATTTTTTTCAGAATATAATGTTAAAATTGCTTATTACTAAGGTGAGATGTCAAATGCTACACATCATATGCGACTACTGTAAGGCTCGCTCGTTTTTTTTTAAATAATACATAGTAGTATTATTTAAAAAAAACACACCTATAGACACACAAGGTGGCGTAACTACAAAGTATTATTTCTTGAACTACTTAAGTGGTAACCTTGACAACGTGACACCAGCTACAAGTCTGTAAGTACGTACGCACGCCGGAAAATCAGACTACCACAAACTGTTAAATTCCCTCAATATACTTGTGAACTTTATGACTTACTAGCTTTTGCTCGCGGTTTTGCTCACATGGGCTAAACGACTTGTAAATTGTTTTTAATAAAAGCCAAATTATAAAGATAATATGTGAGGATAATCCTGAAACACTTCATAACTTCTAACTAGTCCTTTTAAAATAATAAATTTCCATAAAAACATTCCACTCTTATTTCTCCTCTCTAGGGGAGATTTTTTGAAAAATGCAAAAACACGTAATTCTTTATTTTTATTGAAATATCTATAGATCTGTTCAAATAATTTTTAACGCAAATTTTTGTTGCGAACAAATTACAAAAACACAAATGTTGAAAAAATTTAAAAAGTTAAAAATTATTTGAACATCTATAGATCGATTAAATTATTTATTTTTATAGATAATACTTTAAAAGAACCTTTTTTACTTCTTTAAAGAAAAATAAACAAAATTCCTAAGACACGTCACTCTTCATTTCTTTTCAAAAAGCCAAATACCAATTTTCATGTATTTTTCTTCAAAACTGACGGACTTTCATACAAACTTTCACCCCCTATTGGATCCCCTAGGGTATGATTTCTGTGAAATCCTTTCTTAGTGGCTGGTTACGTCACTCAATTAACCTACAGTCCAAACATCTAATTAGATGATGAGATGAATCAGTCAGGACAAGTCATTATATGTATACAGGGTTGCCATACGTCCGGGTTTCCCCTGATTTGTCCTAGTTTACAGGGCGTCCGGGGAGCGCCCGGGCGGGGCTTCATTTGTATCCCGGGTTTTAAAATTTTTAAGTCTTGGGCCGCCGCACCGCTGAGCGATGCGACGGCGGGCGCCGCGGTGTGGACAACCGACGAACCGACACTGGCACTGCAATACTGATGGGACTCGAATCGAAAATTAAAACTCGAATCAATTCGAGTTTCATAAAAACCTGTTGACATGTCCGGGTTCTGGGCTCCAAAATCCGGGGTTTTCACGCGTCTTGTCCTGGTTGCCAAATTTTAGAGATGGCAACCCTATATGTATATAGATGAATGAGTATGGCTGAAATTTATTAAAGTAATTTGGTAGTTTTGGAGAGGTTGGTGCGTAGGCGTCTGTACCCTGAAGTCAAACCAATTCTGAAAGTATTTTTATTATTTAAATTTTTGCATTCGCAGTGCTATAAATTATTACAAGATATTTTACTAGAAAACATCAACCAGCCTCAGGAAGCTTGAGTGGGAATTGAACCCACGAAATACCGCTGGCTTGCATCGTTATCTATCACTTGCAATAAAATTCTGTAAGTGTTTGCATGGACTTCTTGGCGGGAAAGTGAAGTCATGTCTGCGGTTTAAGGAACGTTTACGGAACAAAGTCAATTATTCGCAAGTACGTTTTTCTTGTAAGCACTTGGCCTTGATCTCTCTCACCTGATGTTAAGTGATAATAAGGCCGAAGGTGGAAGCGCACCGCACTCGTAATCCTCACCTACTGAGGCACTGGCTATCTTATCTGCAGCTGCCGGAACACAACAATGCTACAAACATTAATGTTATGGTGACATCTATACAGGGTGGAATTTTGTAATGCTACCTGAAGGGAAAGTACTCTTAATACTGTAGATAGAAATTTTTACTCAAAGAAAACATTCCTTTATTTTTGAAAATAAAGAAAACTGCATTCAAAGAATTTCGAAAACTCGCTTGCCACACCCGGGAATCGAAACGACTAACATCTGTAAAAATTACAGCCTGTACTTTTATTGCATCGATCGTTAGGGTTAATTATAAGGATGAAATCTCTTTATCAAACTTGATAAATTAAATGAAAGGAAACCATGAAATCTTACGTTACTAGAAATGAATTCGTTAGAAGAATTAATTTGTGTATCCAAGAAAATGGAGCCCATTTCGAGCAACTAATTAGTTAGTTTACCATTTTTGTAAATCATTAAAATTCATTTTATTTTATATTAAAGATTTTTTTTGTGGAAATCGTTATTTTCAAAGTAATAACTATCAAAATGAATAATTTAATCGATCTATATATTTTTCAATAAAAATAAAGAATGACGTGTTTTAGCATTTTTAAAAAAACCTCCCCCAGAGAGGTGAAATAAGGGTGGAAAGTTGTATGGAAATCTGTCGTTTCTTAAATGTCGGTATTGGGCCTGGTAAGAAATTGTAGTGTTTCAGAATTTTTAGAAAATTATCCCTTAAGTAGCGATGACAATTTGTACAGGAGGTTTCAAAACGGACCAAAATTACTTATACAGAGTGATCTTTATTACGTTGTTTTTTAAAGACACTTTACTTATACCCTTATAATAATTACCTTTAATAAGTTTGTAGCCCACGTGAGCAAAACCGCGAACAAAAGCTGTATTCACATAAAATGTTGGTAGCTAGCCTGGCGGACAAACAAGCCCTACCACCAACCAAATCTAACACAAATATAACCCAGGTCCTGTGTCTAAACCGGTGGTCTTAACCACTACACCACAGAGGCGATAAATCAAATAATTAGGCGAATTTTTTTAATTCTGCAATTTGGAGCCTGCAGCGCTATTCTCTAAGCAAAACAGCGTCGAACTCGACGTTGAAGTCGCTCATAACTTGCAAACTAATTTCAACCTACTTTCAAAATAGTAATAAAATTTACATTCGTTTGCAAGTTATGAGCGAGTTCAATGTCGAGGTCGACGCTGTTTAGCTTAGAGAGTAGCACTGCTGCACCAGGGTGCTGCACGGCACGGCAGAAAACTCGTAGTTCTTTTTTAAATTAAACTTCGAATAAGTCCATTCTAGCCTGTACTAGAGATCAGGCAATCGCGTTTTTATTTTATTTTTCTTGTTTTCCTCATTCAATTTTTAATTTGTCTTAAATGTATACCATTTTATTGTTATCATATTGGTTTGTAGAGACGCCACGGTGGCCGAGTGGCAGGCACAGCGCTCGGCCCCACACCCGGAGGCCCCGGGTTCAATTCCCGGGTCAGGCAAAGTGTGTTTTGGATTTTTCGTTGCATAGCCCGTATTTGGCATGCGTGTCATTAATTGTAGTCATTAATTGTAGTGATGACTTAATTTTAATGATGGGGGCCTTTGCCCAGCAGTGGGACAGCTATAAGTAGGCTATTTAATTTTACTTTTACATATTGTTTTGTATGTTATCCGACCTAGCTAGAATATTTAAATTATTGACATTATTTTTGTTGTCAATTTAAAATTTTTATTATTTTTTGATCGCAATGTAAGTATTATATTATATTGTTTGTTGCTTGTTTAAACTTATCTTATGAGCGCTTTGGATGGAGACATCTAGTTTTTAAGGCAGGTTTGAATAAACAAATAAAGAAATAAATATTGAATATCATCATCATCGTCATCATGAGCTCATTTTATGTCCCCACTGCTGAGGCACGAGCCTTCCCTATGGATGGATAGGGAGAACGGTTCATAAACCACCACGCGGGCCCAGTGCGGATTGGTGGTTGTTAACGACTGCTAATGCGGCCGGGACCAACGGCTTAACGTGCCTTCTGAGGTACGGAGGAGCTCGAGATGAAAAATTTTGGTCACCCATCCGGTGACCGGCCTTTGCGAAAGTTGCTTAACCTCAGCACTCGCAGACCGGGCGCGTTAACCACTGCGCCATCGAGATTCTTAATATACATTTGAGTAAAAAGAAATAGGTAATTGTCATAAGACAGACAACATTTAAAAACGCCAAAAGAATTGTTGTTTTTAGGCGCCGACTAAGGTCGGCACGCGCCTCCGCACATGCAACACACTGACTGTAACAAGCACTACACGTCACACCAATAGTAGTTCCATGGCACATCTGTGCTATCTCACGACACGTTTGATAAGTAGATAACACTTTCAGTTACCGAGCTTCCTTCCCCGCTGATAGTCGCTACCATGAAAGCCGTGAACTTTCTCGTATTATACAACGGTCAAAAATACGACCTAAAAAACTTCCTTAGCGATCACCCCGGCGGAGTGAACACGTTAAAAAAATACAATGGTAAATCTATAGTGCAAGCCATGGACTCCTTTGGCCACACTTCTGGTGCGTACCATATGTTAGGTGATTTCAAAGTTGAAGATAAGTTAAATGATGTGAATTTGACAGGGAAAATGAGTGCTAACGGTAGGATTGTGACAAAGCAGGACTCCAACAAGAGCGCGGAGGAGATTGCGTTGCTGGAAGAATTAGAGGTAAATATCTAATGTTATCCGGGGTAGGGGCACCAGTGTTCGACACAGTAACCCAGTGCTCGACACAGTTATCCAGATTTCAACCCCAGTTTCTCAAAAAAAAATAACATAGAATTTAATTGAAATGTTACTAGATGACAACTAAAGAAGCAGGAGATCTGTATTAAATTGTTGCTACATTGATTAGGGCTCCTTTGGCTTACAAAGTAAAAGTAGATAGTGTTGATTAACTCGGCGAGTTGGATTGAGCCACGATAGCATAGTGGCTAGTGCATCTGACCCGGCATGTCATAAGGTGCGGGTACGAATCCCGCTCGTGGAGATTTTTCGACACTTTGTCTTTTTTCAAATTGTTGCTATAGTCAAAAATCAGTTGTTGACCTACAGGTCTAATGATCGAAGGATGAAATAAAACCAGCAGTGATTGCTGGTTCCCGTCAAACGCTGGTGTTACTATCCTATAAAATCGTATTATCTAATACGAGAAGAAATAAAAAGTGTTTACTGTTTACTAAAAGTTTTTACTGTTGGACGACAACAATAGGGAAAATAGCGGTTGTACGTGCTATCTGAAGCACTTAGGTGCTCGAGATATTTCAATTTGGTAACCAATCCTGTGACTTCACATTGCGGAAGTTGCTTGACTTTTAGGATCGCGGCCCGGACGCGACATACTCAAAAAAATACTGATTATTTTAATGGGTTTAGAGCACACGTTGTTTTCTAAATCGGTTTCATATGCGGCTATATGCGTTTACAAAAAATATAGGTGATAGTTAGAATTGCCCTTGTGACCACAAACCCTACAATACCTAAATGAATACAAGAAGATCCGTATTGGGTTAATTTAATTAAATAACAGCCGGTTTCGTATGTGGATAATTCTACGTTTTTTTTTATTATACAAACGTTTAACTTTTGCAACGTAATCATGAATATTGTAAAAAAAATTAAGAATCACTCTTACCGTCTATCAATTATAGATAAATGTTATTATAATTAGATTTCAAAAATAGTTTTCGAATTCTCTATGTTATAAATGCACATCCAATAATAGTAATGATAAATATGTCTCATTTGATGGAGCATAAACTAGGGTGTATTACTACTAAACCCAGAACTTTAAGTACCGGTTTCTATATACAATTGTCTTAGAAATCATTAAGTAGGTACTCATGGTCAATCGAATGATGATTGAATATGATCATTCGATCACGATCAAATGATAGTTTGTATGGCATAGAACAAAAATTTTACTTTTCTCGTAGGAGCTGCTTCAATGCGATACTAATTTTCTTTTTCATTACAGTTTCTAATGTCAAATGATACTCACACGAAACACCCTTGAACAATAACGAAATAAAACTTTGCCATATTTTTCGCTTTTGTCAGCATGATCAAGTCTTGCTTCATCATCATCATCATCATCATCAGCTCATTTATGCTTATAACGTCCTTCCGAAGCACGGAACAAATTTTAATATAGTCACCCAGTAAGTTTAGTCACTTCGTAGAATAGTATAATATTACATGTAGACATGTAGCGTTTCATCATCATCAGCACATTATTATGTCCCCACTGCTGGGGCACGAGCCATCCTATGGATGGATAGGGAGAACAGGCCATGAACCACCACGCGGGCCCAGTGCGGATTGGTGGTTGTTAACGACTGCTAATGCAGCCGGGACCAACGGCTTAACGTGCCTTTCGAAGCACGGAGGAGCTCGAGATGATAAATTTTTGGTCACCCATCCGATGATCGGCTTTTGCGAAAGTTGCTTAACCTCAGCGATCGCAGACCGGGCGCGTTAACCACTGCGCCATCGAGCTCCTCGAGTCTTGCTTAAAAATTACTAAACCTGAGTGCACTAGGCACTCTGGTGACAAAAAAGATGAGTTGCAATTATGAAACATACATTTTCGTGCTTCTCCTATTTCTGTTCAAAATGCTCCCAACTTATATAGGTATATGTCATTACAATAATCACTTCCATTCCAGGTACAAGATACTGAAATGATGATCAATCAATCAATTGGCAATCTTTATCCGGTTTGTTTCAGCCCCACCGAATAAATGTGAATGAATCCTGAAAAAATCACTCAATCAGTGCGCGTGCGCAGCGTCTGCTGCCTGTCTACGATGGGATAGCAATTGATTATGCGCAGTTCACTAGTAACCTTGGTGTTTACCTTGATTGCGATCTTGCGTGGAATCATTACGTTAATCAGTAACGAAATCGAAAGGTTATTTTGGCTATTAATCACTCCCTGAAGCGTTTTCAGAATTTCCTCCCTCTTCAAACTAAAATCACACTGGCTTAAACTTTCTCATGTTTATTGATTAAGATATGACAGCTGTTATTTAATGCGACTGTAGTGATTCATAACTAATTGTTTTTAAAGCGCTGAATTCCATGAAACAGCAACAACGTCGATCTGCATACAAGCAAAGGGATACAAATGGTGCGAAATTCACTGGATTCAAATCTAAAAACTTGAAAAACGCTATAATTATATAAAATCTAGATGTTTTATAGCATTTAAATACGTATAATCACACTTAATTTCATCGACGTACTATATTAATAAATGAAAAAGATAATCAAATAAATAGTAAATCATCATCTCTGCCAAAAGACTTCCACTGCTGGACAAAGGCCTCCCCCAAGTATCTCCACAACGACCGGTTTTGTGCTGCTCGCATCCACCGGCTTCCCGCGATCTTTAACAGATCGTCGGTCCACCTTGTTGGAGGCCTGCCCACACTGCGCTTTCGGTACGCGTTCGCCACTCGGGTTCCTGTGACGGGTAACTGTTCCGCCCGGCCATTAGTTCTGCGAGCGATGTGCCCTGCCCACTGCCACTTGAGCTTAGCAACTCTTCGGGCTATGTCGGTATTTACGTCTCATTTCATCTAGTACTTTTACATTTAACCAACTCATTTTAGTTGGTCATCCACTGTATATTGCATGAGTTACACTGGAGCACATAGAATTTCTGTTTGTTAGAGTATCTCTAATATACTTTTATCTCTACACATTACTACACAAACACATACAATACAATATCAATATATACCTATACGTATATATTAATGGCGTCAGTCATAATTTTGTATATTATTAGTATGACCGCTCTTTATCTATATGACTAGGTTACTATACTTCAATATTATCTTCAAAAACAAAAAAGTTTGCTCGGAAATAATCATAAACATTTTTTTATCAAAATCAGTGTTTACGTCTAAATGTGTGAATCAATTGGCGAACTAGTAGATTTAAAATCTCATACACAACGTGCAATAAAAATTGTCACTATAATTATGAATAATATGAAACGATGAGACCGAGAAATTGGTATCAACTTAGACTTGATTTGTTCGCTGTAAATTATCTAATCATACCGGAAAAGAAGTTAATCAAATTGATTAACTATATCCTTTTTCTAAAACAATTTGGTTATGTCATCGTGAACGAACATGATAAGCGCTTCCGAGTTGAAAAGTAATTAGACATATAAACGTTGATAAAGACATCAACGCGCTGACTATGTAGGACAAATTAATGGGATAATAAAAATGTATTTATAATGGGAAGTAGGAGATAATCAAAAGCGATGACTTGATTTTAATGATGAGGCAGAAAAGAAATGCTCTTGCTGAGTTTAGTCTAGGTTCTTCTCAGTCAAGGTCTCCCGCCCTGTGTAGATACGAACCGATGGCATAGTGACATTCATAAGAGCTAATTTGTAGCCTACTTAAACTCAATAAATGATTTTGATTTTTTTCAAGGCCTTTGCCCAGCCGTGGGACTGTATATAGGCTATTAACTAACCTAACTTTATTTACTTAGCCTCACGCTATGCGTTATATCTTTTACCTTTTTTTATTATTATACGCATTCCTTTTGTCCTCCGTATTGTTTGTTACGTTTTACCAGACAAAAAAATGCATTTTAAAAAACTAAAAAAAACCTCCTTTTTTTCGTTTAAATATCCATTAATCTTTTATCGATTAGATCTCAATAATTATTTCATTTCCATCTTTTAATACTATTCTCTACTACCGTATTGGATTATCTACTACCAATATGGAGTATTATCCATACTTTCCTTACTTTGTACCAATGATTTATCTATTTATAAATGTATAGGATCTTTTATCAACCTCAATAACATTAAAATTTAATATTTAATTCTAACCCGAGCCCTATCATTATATTGAAGTACTTCCTATATATTTATACTATTATTATACTCTCCTGATCCTAATTTCCTAAATTTCGTTTCTTTCCGATCTCATATCCTGCATTACCTTTCCCTAACTTTGAAATTGGCTATATGTGCAAACCGCACGAAGACATTACAAAAAAAAAACTAAAACTATACTAAACGCAAAGACTCGTGGCAGGCGGAGCAATAAAACGTGCAAAAGAGACAGCGCACATCATTTTCTCTCTCGCACTTGCACTGTTTATAGATGACGTCACACAGACACAGAGATGCGCGTTGTTTGTGTATGTGCGTTTATCGATAACAATAGGTCTGAAATGGGGTATTTGAAATGTGATAAATTATTTCTAATTACCCTCATTACATGATATGTAATTAAGTAAGTATAGCAATTATCAGTAACGATCAAAACTTTGTTTGAGCACCGACGAAGCACATGCATTCCGTATTATCGATAGTCCAGTAATTTGCGCGTGCGCATCCCTGTTACAAAAGTGATTTATGGCACCGACTGCCACGAGTCTTTGCGTTTAGTATAATACGTAATTAAATATGGCGTCAATAAATTCCTCCGCGTCGCAGTCGACTGGTAAAGTACCCAATAGACTGGCGGCATTGCCACGTTGTATGGCAATGCTTAGTCTCTGGCCAAGGAAAAAGCCAGCCTTTGGGTAATGGGAAGTGTAAACCAGCCGTTTGGAGATGTCATTAAACAAAACATGAGCACTCGGACCCCACGGCCCTAGGGTTTCAACCCCAAACGGCTCGAAAATAAAATAGCCGATAAGGTTATTATAAAAAAAAACATTAAATATATTATTATTTAATATGAATAATCTTAAAGAATATATACAAAAGAATGCCATTAACATTATCGATTTAGAAATGCGACAAAAAGTATTTGAATTCATGAATACATCCTTGATAATTTGATTGTAATCAATAATAAACTAGACGAATCAATTAACGCCATAGACTCCGCTTTTTCTGGTATGTTACCATCTAACTTACTGAGTAACTTTAATTTAATACATGAATTAAATAAAAGTCCAGACGCAGGTAAATTTATGGATAGACCTAGTATCTACAATATTCAAAATATAATAAAAACAAGTAACTTTAAAGCTTACCTGGAAAACTTTATGTTCGTGTTTATCATGGAAATTCCCTTAGTAGATGAAGAACCTTTCCTTACTTACCAAGCATTCTCCCTTCCTGAAAAAGATCTTAATTCCTCTATTTACCATACCCTTTTAGTTCGGAATAGATATGTAGGGATAACTACAGATCGAAGATTTTATACAACACTCGATGACCTCACCAACTGCAAAACCTTCGAACGAGAAAAACTCATCTGCAGAGAGCCTTACTAATACACGATCAAAATTCTGAACCGACTTGCGAAACAAGCATCCTACACCAAAACAAAGAAAACTATAGAAAACACTGCAATATACTAAGTACAAATGGTAAATTTAAAACCATTCAACACCTGAGGAAAAACACTTGGCTTATACTATTCTTAGACCTTATTGAGATAGTTTTTTTTTTTAATATTAAAAGGAGGCAAACGAGCAGGCGGGTCACCTGATGGAAAATAATCACCGCCGCCCATGGACACACGCAAAACCAAATTAATCGCAGATGCGTTGCCGGCTCTTTGGCTCTGCTCTGGCTATGCAGCGTGGCTCTACCACTCAAATAGTAGAAGAATGTAACAAAAACATCACAGCAACAAAGTTTAAAGGAGCAGGTATCCTTACACTATTTTCGTATTGCAACAACGTTACAAGCAACAAAGCTGAAAGGAGAAGGAATACATAATCACCCTATGATAGAAAAACTACCCCAAGGTTAATTACAGCAAGTACGCTCAAGTAAAGTTACACAACTTGCAATAAAAAGCATATGAAAAATATAAAGCAAGAATTATTAGAGAAAATTAAAATAAACTCTAACAATTTCCAGCAAACCGATTCTATATTGTTATACGTTAAAGCGATCTGCGTAATAAGCTTTAGTTTATTATACCGTAGCTGTTGCCAAGAAAGAGCTACCATTATGACGGGACACTGCCGTTCTCTAAGATGTCCTGGAAGAAGAAAACGTAATCCGGAACTACAGTCAACACCTGCAACCGTAAATGCATCTCACCGCAATTCTGAAGAAGTAGTTTATTCTTCAATAGAACATCATCGTACACAAAAAAATAGACAAGCTGAAGAAGATGATTAGTAACATTCATATTATCATATAATAAGTTATTATTTATAGGTTTTATTTTGTCTTTAGTTAAGTTATCTTAACTTTTTTTTTGTTTTTTTAATTCAATTACATGAAAAATAATTATATTTTAGTGTTTAAATAAATATTTGCTTTATTTTTTTTCTTTAATGTAGTTAGTTATGTTGTTGCATTATTGTTTGTAATACATGTCACGTTTGTTGTTGTGTAAATAAATACGTCATAAAATTATATAGAATAATACTAAATAATACTAAAACAAATAATAAAAATAGTTCTTTTTAAATATTAATATTGTTCTAAATAAATAAGTAAATAAAAGATTTAGGTATTGATATATTTTTTTATTTTTATTTTTTTTTGGACCACAAACAGGATTACAATGTTTGATTTATAATATGTCTATACTTATAATATATTATTTATTGTAAGCCCAACATCGCTGGTCACATATATGTACTTTTTTATACTATTTAAAAAATATACCTACTTATATAAAAAAAAATAATGCATCCATAATGCTATGACAAATAGGGACATCTGTGTCCGTACTGCCAAGTGTTTCTGATTGTTTTATATTCAGTTGAAAAATGCTCATGCCACTTTTCAAGTATTATTTTCAATCTAAGGCGGGGGGTGTTAAACCTTTGATATCTGTACTTTCTATTAGTCACATGAGTAATCTGAATCCTAATTGCATATATCCTTTGACACGAGATATTATTATTTATCTAATGTAATAAACAATGGCCATCTGTTTTAATACAAATAATTAGAAACTGTATCTATTTACCAGGAACACAATAAAGAGCCATCTGTTCTAAAAACATAATAATTAAATTAACAATATCTAAATTACTTTCAATAAATACATAAAAGCCCTCCGTGTTCCCACTCCCACCATGTGTATTAAAATTACATAAATAACAACAATGTATTGAAACAGTCAGTTCTTACTCATCCTTCAAGCAATAAAGTATGTGTTAGCTTAGGATTTATTATTAAATATATTTTTTCAGATCCACTGGATTCAAGTCAAAAATTTGAAAAAGGCTATAACTATTTAAATGTTTTATTAAAAATATAAAACAATAGTATTTGTGTAATAAGAATTACGTATAAGCACACTTAATTTCATCGACGTACTATAATAATAAATTTCTACTGCGGATGCGGTACACCACCTGACTGAATATATTGTACAAAATCTTAATACAAGTAAGCATACTGTTGGTATCTTCCTCGACCTTGCAAAAGCATTCGATGCAGTTTCCATCCCTATCCTTTTACGCAAGCTTGAAGCATTGGGTATAAGAGGCACTAAGTTAGACCTTTTTACGAGTTATCTAAAAGAACGAACGCAATGTGTGAGGATTGACAGTGTCCTTAGTGATGAGCAGGATAACACATCCTTCGGAATTCCTCAAGAAAGTATTTTAGGACCCACCCTGTTCTCAATTTACAATAATGACCTGTGTAATACACAGCTAGATCATGGAAAAATCATATCCTACGCTGATGACACCGCCCTTGTTTTTGCGGCTAACTCGGAAGAAGAAATTTATATGTATGCGCAAAGCGGTTTCAATGTTGTAAATAACTGGCTTCATAAAAATATACTAACACTAAATGCCGAAAAAACTAAATATATTAAGTTCTGTTTAAGTAAAAAATCGGTGTCGATGACAGACTCAACACTTCGTGCTCATTACTGTAAAGGGCCAACACTAAACCCTTGTGAGTGCCCCGAAATTAAGCAAACGGAAACTATAAAATATCTGGGCATTTTAATAGATGAAACACTTTCTTTCAAACCACATATTATGGCTTTAAATAACAGGTTGCGTAAGTTAATATTTGTATTCAAAAAGATACGACATATTGCAGATACAGCTTTAATAAAGCAAGTTTATTTTGCTCTTTGTGAATCACTATTAACCTACTGCATTACTACTTGGGGTGGTGTAAATAAAACCTTACTACTAACCACAGAAAGAGCTCAGCGAGCGATCCTCAAGGTGTCGACTTGCCGTCCCTATCTCTTTCCTACTAACCTCTTATATAAGTCATGCAACGTATTGTCAGTTCGACAATTATTTATAATGCACATTGTTGTAAAACAGCACGCAGCCCTTCCATTTAGCACTGAATTAACAATGAAAAGACGGAAAGATATCGTATGTACTCAAAAAACATGCATTAAATACTCTTTCACAGAAAGGTTCTATTTTTTCCTAGGTCCTTTTCTCTACAACTGATTAAATAAAATCGGTGACATATTTCCCCTTAGTTATACCAACTGTAAGAACAAAGTAAAAAATATTTTGCAACCCATGTCCTATGAAGATACAGAGAAGTTACTTGTAGTATCAAAATAAGTTGTCTAATTTATAATTATTTTTTATAATATGTTGGGCTAGAATTAAGTACTATTATAGTTATGTTTCTCTTGTACATCCTTTTAAATTGTTAAAACTTTAATTATACATATACTTTGTGGATTTAATTGTAAGTGATGAATTGTGTTTTTATTTAATTTAATTTCTTTTTTTCTTTTTCTATCAATATACTAGCACTATGGTCGCCTGAATCACAGGATTTTCCTAGTTCAGGCAAAAAATTCAATATGTTTATTTATAAGAATTTATCTGTTTCTGTTTATATGTGTGATTTTATATGAAATAAAATAAATAATTATTATTATTAAATGAAAAAGATAATCAAATAAATAGTAATGAATAAAAATAAAAAAAAATGTTTTATTTATTTTCTTCCAAATTAAGACAGAGAGAGTATAAAATTGGTAACGATGAAAAAATAATAACTGAGTGGAATTACATACGAATGTAGTTAACTGCAGTTGCGATGAACCCATATTGTGTAGAATCATGAATAGGAAGAATCCTGATTGCGTTAAAAAAACGGTTGTGTAGAATCACGAATGTAAGAAACTGCAGTTGCGTGGAATCCATATTGTGTGGGAATCAAGAATAGGAAAAATCGCGTTTGTGTAATCGATCGCATGATTCGCTGGTAGCGGCGAGAACAGTTCAAATTAAAAGATCTATACTAATATTATAAAGAGGAAAGCTTTGTATTTTTGTATCTATGTTTGTACCTATGTTTGCAACGAAAAAACTCAAAAACTACAGAATGGATTTAAAAAATTCTTTCACCATTAGAATGCTACATTAGCGCTGAGTAACATGGGTTCCCTACGCCATATCGAATACCAAATGATCGAAAATCAAAATATCGAACACTATTCATCGAACGGTCCAAAAATCAAACGTTCAAAATATCGAATTTACAAATAATCGAACGTTCAAAATATCGAATTTACAAATAATCGAACGTTCAAAATATCGAACGCTCAATACATCTAATGATTAATTTATCGAATATGAGTTTTTTACATCATGAACATCTATTCAGCTTGTCAAATTGGCAAAACTAAAGGATTCCTGGTTGACTGTGTGATATAGTACCGTAAAATTATGATAAAAACACTTTTTTGTAAATATGTTTTATTTATTTATATTAATCATCTTAGCGGTAACTTGTACTATTAGGTACATAATATAAGCATGAGATAACATCTAGCTAATAATAGGATATAAAAATAATATTTATAATTTGGTATGTATTGCGATTGCGCGTAAAAAGTCTAACATTACATTATTAATGGCCATGACACATATTTTTCCTTTCTTCTTAGGTAGTTCCAAACTCGCATTGGCCCTTTCAATATTTCTATTAGTAACAGCTTGCTCTTTTACTAAAAATTCAATTGTCGCCTAAATACCCCACTTTTTTTTATCCTGAATTGTGTTACCGAATGGTTCGCTAAATATTACGTTTATGGTAAGTATACTTCCACTGAAGCAGACAATAATAAAATCGTCATAACTCGCTCAGAACCAATGTTCCCGCCTTCTCTGTGGTCAGTATTTGACATGAATAGGCTGGGCTTGCCGAGAACTCAAAATCATATTGAAGGGTGGCACAGAAGGTGGAACACAATTCTGGATAAAAAAGTGGGGTCTTTACGCGAAAATTGAATTTTTAGTAAAAGAGCAAGCTGTTACTAATAGAAATATTGAAAGGGCCAATGCGAGTTTGGAACTACCTAAGAAGAAAGGAAAAAGAGATGACATGGCCATTAATAATGTAATTAACAAAAAGAATGACGTGGATTTTGTTAGACTTTTTACGCGCAATCGCAATACATACCAAATTATAAATATTATTTTTATATCCTATTATTAGCTAGATGTTATCTCATGCTTATATTATGTACCTAATAGTACAAGTTACCGCTAAGATGATTAATATAAACAAATAAAACATATTCACAAAAAAGTGTTTTTATCATAATTTTACGGTACTTTAACACACAGTCAACCAGGAATCCTTTAGTTTTGCCAATTTGACAAGCTGAATAGATGTTCATGATGTAAAAAACTCATATTCGATAAATTAATCATTAGATGTATTGAGCGTTCGATATTTTGAACGTTCGATTATTTGTAAATTCGATATTTTGAACGTTCGATTATTTGTAAATTCGATATTTTGAACGTTCGATTTTTGGACCATTCGATAAATAGTGTTCGATATTTTGATTTTCGATCATTTGGTATTCGATATGGCGTAGGGAACCCGAGTAACATAGGCTATATTAAAAAATAAATGTTTAAAAATACAAAATTTACCCGTGCGATCCGGGGCGGGCCGCGCGCTAGTAGTAAATAAATAAAAAGGTACAAAAGGAATGTAGCGCCCCGTAAGGGCATAGCCAACAGAGCGAGTATAGCTAAGTTATTTACTTATTTGCGACACTGTATTATTTAATCATCACATAACAAAATAACAATCCGTGCGCTCAACGCTGGAAGGGCCGTGCGTGCGGGTAGGATGTTGAAAGCATAAAAAACTACCTATAAAGATAGTATAAGTTAAATGTATGTACTCGTATGTAATTATGTTTGTTTATTTTACATTATTATATAAAATAAACAAACATAATTACATAGGTACATACATTTAACTTATACTATAATTAATAGACCCAAAGTATGGATGTTGTAATGTACTTCTTGATTTGTTTTTTAAATTTTAATTCTTTAGATTTTATTGATGTACTCTGTTAGTTAAATCTACATAGTTTAATAGTGTCACAGGAAGGAGCCAGTACTTATAGCACGGCTGTTTTGGAGCTGTCAATCTATTCAAGGAGTTATTCTGTTCGTAGGCTCGTCTAGACTGGTCAAAGCCCCTCCTCAGCCAGATAGATGTCATTGCGCCACACTACGAGTTATGGGTGAACAGCCCAGTATATAGAAGGGCTCGCCTCTTCGCCAGCCCGGTCCTGGAGAGCATGACGTTCACGCCCTGGTACCTAGTGCCAATGCTCTGGGTGCCAATCACGTTGTACCTGGGCATCACACAGTTCTTGAAGCATGTGGCGTGTGGAGGTAAGATTTTTCATATTCTAAATCTCGTAAGTTCACTTAAAAGAGTTTCTACCACCAAGTATTATTGTACTGTTGTAGCAAGTGGTGGCAAGCCCTTTTATTGTCTAATATATAATACCTTTCAATTTGACATTTAAAAGCTATTCAAGAACTTCAAACTAATTTACAAGTGTGTGTTAAACCAACAAAAAAATTATCGAAAATATGATTAATGCGCCTACAGCATACTACTTGAATCATAATTATGGTAAAAATAAGCCTCTATCCAAAGAGTAGAGTTATATAAAAGGTATCAATCTAATTAAACATATTTTTTTATACTGCGTGCGTACAAAAATGGATTGATGATAAATAGATACAGAATAGATATCGTAGATAAGAGTTTTATCGTCAGGATACGCACGAAGGTTGTCTAAACTTAAGTAGGACTTCCGCTTTTAAAATAAACAATCCTTATGTTTCTTTTCTTTTGGAGATATGTTTATGCTTTAATCAGCTGCTAGATTCTTCTTCCCCGAGTTCTTCTCATTTAAACGCAGGTTATAACCTGCGTTCTAACCCGAGCCCGGTATTGAGTGCGTAGACGACTAAGACTTAAGAGGCTCATCGGATAAGCTATCTTAGATTCATGAGTTACGCTATCTGAGGCCCTACAGATAGTTTGTCTGAGCCTCGTAGGCTCACCAGATAGGCTATCTGAGACTCGTCAGGTAGTCTATCTGGGTCTCATCAGATAGGCTATCTGAGACTCATGAAATAGGCTATCTGAGACTTAGTGTTCGAACATACCGAAGAATATAGTTTCCTTTTAATTGACATTACCTTGATGTACCTACATGATGTTTAACTTGAATAATATCGTCCATAGACAGGCTCTAAGGGCTTATGTAAAGTCCTATAATAGAATTAGATGCTATGTTTTCATTTCAGAATCGTGCACAGAAGAGTCCATCACGTCACTGCAGTACTGTGTCCACCTCGCCGTCGGGCTGATTATATGGACAGCTTTAGAGTACTCGTTGCATCGGTGGGTTTTCCATCTGGACCCAGGATCTTCACGCATCATGATCAAGATACACTTCCTTATACACGGTCTACATCACAAGGTTTCTGTACTATTGTATCTTAAATTCTTACAAATGCTGTGAGTTTGCGTACTTCCATCGGGCACTAGTGTCCTAGTTTGCGTTTTGTATTTTTATGACATGACGATAAACTGCGATCTGTGCTTGTTTTCAAGATTTCATTCAAAATTATCAAATGCCATGCAAAAGTCACATCTTTTTTATTAGTTCATTCGTTAGTTCGTTTGTTCACTCTTACAGTTTTAGGGATCTACCTTAGGGCATTAAACCAACGGAGCTACTCGATGTTTTTATTGTTCGCGTAAACTTTAGAAAACAATATGTACCAGTTAAATCTATTGATGAGTTGAATGGAATGTTGTCTAAACCGACACAGTTTACAACCTGACCGTCGTGATTTGGTTGCATCAACTAGAGCTGAGAACGTGTCATGGTCTTCTGTGTTTGCCACAAGTCGCCACAACGCGTTTTGGCTGTTGGAGTAGCTAGTGGCCTCATGTGGCCTTTTCAGCGTTACAAACTTAAGGCGAAAGGTAAGGCACACTAGCGCCGCTAATGGATTTAATTTGATAACTGCTATACTGGATTTTTTTCAAACATTGCGGACCTTCCGACACTAGGCAAACATCTATTATTTAATAATTGTGCACTACTTTTAGGTTTGTTTTTGTATTCATTCGCTAACACCAAAAGTGGCCATTGTTTGTGAATAAAGGCGATAGCCCGTTTTGTGAATAAACCACGCAACAAAAGGTAGTGCACAATTATTAAATAAATACTATGGATGCTTTCCTGTTATCGGACGGTACGCAATGTTAAAAAAAAGATCCGGTCCGTTAGTAATTGTCAAATTATCAATTGGTGGCGCTAGTGTGCCTCACCTGTGCTCGAGTAACGCTCACATTGACAACCTCTTGCGGACACGGAATCTCGCAACAGCCTGCGCTCGGACTGTTCCGAGCTGATCCGAGATCCGCCTGTGCAAGGGGTCTGTCGATATGTGAGTTGCTCGAGTGTGGCTGTGCGGCATACCGCAGTCGCACTCGAGCAGTACATATACAACGTGTAACAGAAAGGTGTGGTCAAAATGAAAAGATCTAAAGTGTATCCGATTTAGATCTTGTATGCAGAGTTACTAAGTCATGATTATTAACTTTAATGTGTTATACAATTTTAAAATAAATATTTCTATTGTGACGTGTCACATCAAAATAAACATGTCTAGTAACTATTAACTAATCTGTGCCTAGTGGTTTAATAACCTCTGCTGCTTGCTTGTGCGCATCACTTCACTAATATAAATATTTAATTTACCATTGCATGACAAATTAAGTTAATAATTATGCCTTGTTACCAACATATACAAGTTCTAGAGGGGATACTCTTTGGATCTTTTCATTTTGACCACGCCTTTTTGTTACACGTTGTATTAATAGCTCAGCTTCTGGGTCTCCTAATTTTGTAGTATTGATTTTATGGACACGTCCGAGTCACACACAATACTGTATAAGTATATCATTACCGTGCCACTATTCTAGTGTAGCGTTAGTGGGATTAAAGGGGTACTAACACGATCAATATTTTGACAGGCGTAGAATGATGACCCGTTCACTCATCAAATTAATGTAATACTTTATTGAATCGGGTCGGGTCGGGTCGGGAGTATTGTACTCTCATCGGGTGAGAAATTAGAGCATTAAACCAACCGTGAAACATCAACATAAGCATAATAAAAAAAAATATTTTAACTACGACCTCGTTTATGCATACACTTATTATGTTTGCTCCAACAACATTCCTTGCATTTATTATTTGTTAATAACTAGGTTTCCTGAAGTGATGGCTAATAGTTATCTTTTTTCTATTACAAAGAGTCGCTTCATTTATACTCTTTATACTATTAATAAAGAGGTAACGTTGTCACTTTGTTTGTTTGTTTGTTTGTTTGTTTGTATGTCGGGGCTAATCTCTGGAACTACTGGTCCAATTCCAAAAAAATCTTTTACTGATAGAATGCTATTTACTCTGTGGGTAACATGGTTATACTTATTTTATTTTAATAAAAAAAAATTCTTTTAAAATCTAATGCTAATTCGTATTAACTAGGTTTTAAATTACAGAAGGTACTTTAAAAAAATATATTTATTACCCGACTGCAAAGGAAGGGTTATGTTTTTCGCGCCTATCTTGTATGTAATATTCTTTATTACCTCATATCTCCAGAACCGCTGAACAGATTTACATAATTGAGGTATCGTTAGATTCGTCTTAGCAGCGCAAGTGTTCTTAGATAGGTGACGTTAAAAAACAAACATGGCGGCTGTGCGACGCTATTGTACTTGGTGAATTTTTTTTTCGAATACTTCATTATGGGTATTAAATTAGAGGGCTCACACCAGGAAAATAAAATACAAATTTAAAAACGATTGTGTGTTATGTATGATGTTGCATAAATTGAATTTTTATCCTGTTCCGGCCTTTTCAGTTGATTTTCTATTTAGTTACTTATTATTATTTACGCAGGCGTGTTTTTTGTTTTTATGTAAATTAATGACACACACACCGTAACAAAATACTTTTAAAAGTGTTTTGCTCAGAATCCACTACTGAACCGTAATTCAGTATTTTTCGTATGCATTTCAAATCAACTGGTGGTTCCCCAGATGCCGTTTGACGGGCTCCGACAAGTGTTCCCGCCAATTCCAGCGTTGATCTTGGCCAGCGCCTTCTACCAGCCTATCAGGCTTTTCATGGCGTACCCACTCATCAACATGACGGGAGGAGTCATGGGTAAGTTGTTGCTTCTTGCACATCATTTACTTAAAAGTAATTGATAAGCGCATTGCCGGCTCTAGCCCTTGATCATGGTAACACGAGAATCAAACTTTCAAACGTCATTTTAACCGCCTCGTGATTAAGAGCACCGTTCTCAGACTTATGGGTTCCCGGTTCGATTCCCATTCGGTAAATGTTTGTGTACCTACTCGGTTTGTTTGGTGGTAGGGCTTGTTTGTCCGACTGGCTAGCTACCACCATCTTATCTAAATATGTCGCCATAACATCAATGTTTGTAGCATTGTTGTGTTCCGGCAGCTAGATTAAATAGCCAGTGCCTCAGTAGTGGAGGATCCCCGGTGAAGGGCATTTCCACCATTGGTCTTAATTTCTCTTATTTTTTTATTATTTTTTATTTAAACTTTTGCAATATAAACATTACATGGCGGACTTAATGCCTGAGGTATTCTCTACCAGTCAACCATAGGGTGGTATAACATTGGCAGGTGCAATTAAGATACTTATACTTATTATAAATAATTTAAGTGTAGTATATAATACATGCATAAATATATGAAACATAGGGTTTAGAATAGAATAGAAGTATTTTTATTGACACTCACACAAAAATTCATAATAGAAACAATAAAAAAAAAAGAAAAAAGAAACATAATACAAACAAAGACAAATAAAATAGAGAATAAAAAAAACATGAACAAGTTAATAACAAATTGGGTGTGTGAGGCCAACAAGGAGGTTTGTTTGGTTAAGTGAAAAATGTCTGTGCAGGCTACCTGACGTACGACATGATCCACTACTACGTGCACCACGGCTCACCCCGCGACGGCTCCTATCTGTACGCCATGAAGCGGTACCATTCCAACCACCATTTCGTTAACCACGACAAAGGTAGGGGACTTCAAAGTTCATTTATTATTTTTGTGAAGGCAACAAGGTGGACCGACGATCTGGTGAAGATCGCGGGAAGCCGCTGGATGCGATCAACACAAAGCTGGTCGTTGCGGAGATCCTTGTTCTGCAGTGGACGTGTTTTGGCTGAGATGTTGATGTTAAAAAATTACTCCGCTCTACCTGATGTTAAAAAATGGAAGCGTAGTCCAGATGGGTCGACAAGAGGAGCAAGACATATTAAATATCATAACTTGTTAAGTGTGTACGTACATAACATAGACAAATATCTTTGGTACTACGAGTGTAGTTTTTTGATGAAAGAAACTCTTTGTGAATATTGTTACTCCCTTAAGTTGCATGCGCCCATTTTTATCCACTGCTAAAAAACTAAATAAATAATATTTTAGATAGGTAAACAGAAAAATTGACGATTTCAAAGTGTACTATGTAAATTTCAAAGTGTACATGTAAATTACTCTTAAGTTCAAGACTTTGTTCATTCTTACAATGTTTGGTACCTACGAAGTGTTTTACATGTTGTTAGGTAACATATGGAGGAGCTCGATGGCGCGCCTGGTCTGCGATTGCTAAGGTTAAGCAACTTTCGCAAAGGCCGGCCATCGGATGGGTGACCAAAAATGTATCACCTCGAGCTCCTTCGTGCTTCGGAAGGCATGTAAAGCCGTTGGCCCCGGCTGCATTAGCAGTCGTTAACAACCACCAATCCGCACTGGGCCCGCGTGGTGGTTTATGGCCCGTTCTCCCTATCCATCCATAGGGTAGGCTCGTGCCCTAGCAGTGGGGACATAGAATGAGCTGGCGATGATGAGATAGTATATTAGTTATTTATTTTATTTTGTCTTTTATTTGCATTTTTGTTTCAGCTTTTGGCATCAGCTGTAAAATATGGGACTACATTTTCCAAACCTACGTACAAGTGAGAAAGTTAGGATTCAGCTTGTATTGGTCCTAGGGCCTTTTTTGTTTAATTTATTTATTGTGAACTTACCGAAGATTATATTTTAAATTATACGGATAGATTTACTGCAGGGCCGTAGCTAGACTTGAATTTAAGGTAGGGCAGCTGTGGTTACAGGTAGGGCGGAAGTAAAAATGTTACTTGATCTGTTCTGGTCAATCGAATTTTGTTGTCCTTGATTTGTGAACATGTACGAGTCAGGTTACTTATGTAATTGTCGGGGTGATATATAGGATGTAACAAAATTCCCTTAAATTGCGATTTCGAAGTTGGCGCCACAGTGAAAGTTGTTCGTATTGATGGGTGGAATGACCTTAATTCGACATTTAAGGGAATTTTGATACATTATAGATGCCACTATACGCTAGTATTTTTTTCCGTCTTAAATCTGCTTTACAGTACTTTGCTTATTATTAGTTGATTATTAAGGTATTTTATTAAAGTTAAAGCATTGGTATTTTAAGGTAGGGCATTGCCCCACAATGCCCCCCCTTCGCTACGGCCCTGAGTTTTAGACACGTCAAACATACGTCAATATTAATTATTAATATATTTTTAGGAACATAAGTTATACGAAAAATTATTGTTGTACGCAAAATGTTGACAAATATGAAAAAAACCAGTAGTGTAATTTGTGATGGCAGCCTTTCTGACCTAGCCGGAATGTCAGAAGGTGCGAGTTCAAACGCCGTTCGACGAATTCATGTTCGTCACATTTCTAAAACAACAATGCGATATTGTTTTAAAAAAGGTTTAAAAAACAGTAACATAAGTAAAAAAGAAGTTTTGTAAATCTTATATTTCTCCCATTTATTTTTTACTTTTCGTTTTCTGAAGTAGAAACTTTATTATGATTTTATGTTCTCTTTAAGGCGAAGGGCACTCTTTAAGGGCTCTTTAAGGGCACTCTTTAAGGGCACTCTTTAAGGCACACTAGCGCCACCAAATGATAATTTGACAATTACTAACTGACCGGATCTTTTTTTAAACATTGCGTACCGTCCGACAACAGGAAAGCATCCATAGTATTTATTTAATAATTGTGCACTACTTTTTGTTGCGTGGTTTATTCACAAAATGAGCTATCGCATTTATTCAGAAACAATGGCCACTGTTGGTGTTGGCGAATGAATACAAAAACAAACCTAAAAGTAGTGCACAATTATTAAATAATAGATGTTTGCCTAGTGTCGGAAGGTCCGCAATGTTTGAAAAAAAATCCAGTTTAGCAGTTATCAAATTAAATCCATTAGCGGCGCTAGTGTGCCTTACCCTTCGCCTTAAATACATTTTTTCCTTTCTTATGCGGCCAATAAGTCTTAAAATAGAGTAATCCAAAGCATAAACCTTTATGTATAGGTAGCTCTACAAAGGCAAAGCTTATCAACCTAGTTAGGTTGTTATGCTTTGATATCTACCCATATGAGTAACTGAGTAAGTATATGGTATATGAGTAACTACTCATAAAAAAATGCTGTGATTATATCAAAGTATATTGCTGTGATCATAGCGATCAGTGGACAACGCAAGGTGGTTTTAGATTTTATTTTTATTGCAAACTGATATTGCAAATCAGTTAATCAATGTCAATCAATTCATAAAATAAATGCGCATTCGGTATTGCAGTAAAAATTTTTTAGTGTTTAGCATTTAAGTACAAAAAGATAATTACAATTGAGTATGGTTTCATGCTATTGAAATTATAGGTACATTATTTATAAAACAACGGGAACAACGTAATTACTCACGAACAAATTACGAATTACGAAACCTAATTACGAATCTCGGAACAGCTCGGAACAGTAGATTCCGCGTCCTTTGTTGGTGCCTAGTGTGAGTTTTGTTTGCTATCCGTATTCATTCGATTACGTTTACGAAAACGAAAATTAGTATGGCATTGAAGCAGCGCCTCCTGGCGGCATACGAGAAGAGTTAGCATGTAGCCATACAAATTCTCGTTGACGTAAACGTTAACGAATGGCGAATGAAACTCGCACTTGGCACCCTGTTCCGCTATTCGTGTCCGTAAGAGGGTATATGTGCTCGAGCGCGTTATGGAAGAAGCTAACCTTCTTTGGGTCACCTTATTTTGTGCTGATTACGAGTTCATGTCATGAAAGTTCGGTTCAGCATTTGACAATTACCAGAATAACTTGATAGTACACAACTAGCCTTCTATACGTCCCTATAATATTTAAAGAATAATCCCCTAACTTCTAATCGTTGAGGAGTTGTGTCTCCCATCATCATCTATGTGTATGTGTATGTGCCTATAACATTTGAGGGTTTCCCTCGATTTTCCTGGGATTCTATCATCAGATCCTGACTTGGTGGCAATGGGGTCACCTCGGAAGTATGCTCTTTCAAATAAAAAAATAATTTTTAAAATCGGTTCACAAATGACGTGGAAATCGCTGGACATAGGTACATAAAAAAAAATATACATGCGTCGAACATCGATCGAACCTCTTCTTTTTTTGAAGTCGGTTAAAAATAGATTTGTATAAAGACAGTACAAATTGGTTTCTAGTAAAGGTGTTATAAATGTGATTTTTAATATAAATGTGATATTAATGCACCTGTGTACAGTTAAAATCGAACATCGAACACTAGAAAAATAACTTTTCTAGTAATTAATTATACGTAGTTAATATTTTTGTATAATACCATACTTTAGTCTACAACCCAGTAAGGATGTTTTTTTTAAACACCAACATCTTTAAACAACCTATGTTACGTTTTCGTTAAATTTTATGCAGAGTGTACTTATCCCTACTAGTTATTACATTTATTTATTACAAATATTGATCATAATATGTAAATAAACAAAGATATATTTTCAAAGAATTTTGTCGTATTATTGCTATACCTTTTAGTGTTTTTCATATTTTCAACCAGTGACGAAACATACCTAAAGATTGTATTACATTTTCACGGAAATATAGCACATGTATGTACTTACAGACATCTAGAAAGGTAGCGTGTCAAGCCAAGTTCAAGCTAACAGAACTGGCGAGCAGCAGTTTAATATTACACAAACCATTTGGAGCCACTTTTGACCCCCTTATAACTAAAAAAATATTTTACATAAACATGTCAAATTTGGCTCATATATTGAGACTTGCGAGATACATATGTGCTCCAAATTTCATAAACACACCTCTAACGGTTATTTAAATATTAACGTCCAAAAATCGTCATTTTTATCACTGACTGATCTATAGATAGATCAAAATTCTAACCCAGTTCCAGATGACCTAGAAAGTTCAAATTTGGCATCCAGATAGGTAGTTGGGCGAATACAAAGGAATAAATCAGAAACTAGTAATTTTATCAATTTAATATATATATTTTCAATTAATTGATTTTATTAGGGTGTCCCTAATAAAACTTACTTACTTATAGATGCCTGTAATGTAAGAATCGGCAATCAAAATCGATGACAGGCGGTCTTTATGTGGATTTTAAGGTCTTCACGTGAACATATAACGAGTGGAATACCACCCTTATTTTTTTTTAATACAAACAAAATCAGTTTTTGTATTTATAACGACTTATAATAAAGAGTACCTATAGACGACTTTCGTATTTATTATGGATAGGATAATATATTGAAGCCTAAGGTCTGACTTGGCTAGTTCTCATATACGAATTATTATTAAGTACCATTAAAACAGTCATGGAAGAGCCCTATGTTCGATGGCTAGTTTCTACCAGCCAGCCAAATTTCCGCGAAGAATAAAATAAAAACTTACAGCTTTAGAACTTGCGAAGGGTCTGGTATTGCTAATTCACGTTTTTGCATATTAATATAATTCGTATATGAAAACTAGCCAAATCAAACTTTAGGCTTCAATATATTATCCTAAGTTATAAGAAGAAATGTATTTTAAGTTGTTATAAAATATTTTATGTTGTTATGAATACATTTCAGGATTGACCATTAAACTTGGCATCCATTTAGATCTCACTTCTTTTGTCGTTGAAGTCAACAACCAAGGCATATATTATCATATTGAACTTGGCTCTCATTGCTAATAAAATGCTTTGCAAATTTTTTTTTTGCTTCCGTGTTCCAATTCAATCGAATGGTAAAATTATCGTTCGTCATACGACCACATCAACGAAATCGATCATTTTTATCGCAAAATTTTAACTTTCCTTGTAAGTATTCCAACATGAGACAGCGTCTCTTGGTCCTGACGACGGAAAGCAGCTGCTTCAATGTCATACAAATTTGCGTTTGACGAATTAAATTTGAATTTGGCACCCTGTAAGTATACCACGATACTATCTCACCTATCATTGCAATGAAACTACCTGTTAAAGTAGTGCATAAACGATAAAACATTATGTAAATAGATAAACATACAAAGAATTGTGTAATTATAACAAAGAAAATTGATCGTACATGCTTTATCCGGGTTTGTTCATTCCCTCTGCCTAATTACGTCTTCACCGAACGTGACATGATTAGATCGAGCGTACGGTTGATGAGAATTGTATTTTTTTGCCTTTGTTTTTATTCAGTTCTGAAACAAGTGGTTAAAAATTAAAAAGTTTTCATGCACTTGCATTTAAATGAACCGTAAACTTAACGTGGAAAACGGCGTGAAATTGTCCATAGAATCAACATGCTTTTTTATTATTGTCTGTGATAAAAGAGTTTACAAGTTTTAGAAAAGTTTAAATTACAATGACCAACCTTTTTAGTGAATGCAAAAGTTTTGTTATCCTTGTGTTGTTTTTGTGTTTGTTGATTGGCAATACGAATGGTTGTTGTGATTGTGGGTGGGATTTCCTCACCGAAAAACTGTTTCCAACGTTATGCCCTATACTCAGTTCCACCACTTCGTATTTAAAGGATCTTTTTGGTTTGGAATCTAAGAAAGGTAAAGGTAAGGTACTTAAAGTTCAATTTAATATTGGCAAAATATTAACTGCTTGTTATTATTGCTGAATAAAGTTAAGAGCATTATAAAAGTCGTTAGTATTTAACAGCTAGGTATTTATGTGTTTTCTAATGAGTTTTAAATAAATACTTTTCTAAATTATATATTTATCTTCTGTAGAAACACTTGTATATAATGTTGATATTCTGAGTTTTCATGTAGCGCTTTCTCGCAATCTTTTTAAAACTGATATACAAATAATGTTGTGAAACGTAATTTGCAGCCATCCTTACAAACATTATAAATGTGAATGTGAGTTTGTTTGTTACGCTTTCACGCAAAAACTATTTAACCGATTATCATGAAACTTTATAGACATATTCTCAAAGGTATTGCGAAGGATATAGGATACTTTTTATTAAAAAATATATAAAATATTCAAAAACCTCAGTTTAATAACTAAAACTATAGAAGGAAGGTTAAAATAAAAAAAAACGTGCAACTATGTTTAGTTTCGTTCTGTGTTATGGCTAGAAAAGGAGGTTGGAGTGCGACAAATGGTAGACACTTAAGGTGGATTTATATTTGTCTGACGTGTCGTGTCGTGATGCCTCAGAGCGGAATCGGTTTCATACATTTAGTGTGGAAACGTTTATACTAGAGTGTTGTGGCGACTGTGTCTGTGTCGTGATGGCCTAGTGCTAAATGTATGAAACTGATTCCGTTCTGATGCATCACGACACGACACGTCAGACAAATATAAATCCACCTTTACTCCCTTATTCATTAAAACTATCTATGCATTATTTAGTTAAATATTGTTTTCTCAACGTCATACAAACGTCATTTTGAATTTGAGAAAAAGAGACAAAACAACGATTTTCATTTTTTGTATTGTTATGTCATCAGTCATCAGATGAACTGTCAAAATATGATATCTGAGGCCCTCTTCCCGGCCAAATTCAGAAGTACTTTGATTTCAAAGCTGACACTTCGTTTTAGATGTATTTGACCTGTTCGCGTTTTAATAGTGTCGACTGTCAATAACTTACATCAATTTGTCAATAAGTCATTGCGTTATCCCGCGTAATTATTTCAGGTACAATTAGGTAATTGCTACAAATAATATCGTATTGTTTTCAAAGATGATTTAATCTTTTTTCTGTATACATACTAGCTCTAGCCCATCTTTATATTATATTATATTATATATTATATTATATTTGTTTTGATCAAAATTTTATGGTTTCATTTCAATGAGCTAGCTGTTTGATAGTGCAATTGATTGTTTGGCTTTTTTATATTTATTTATTTGTTGTCAATTTTAAATGTATTTTAATAAATAAGTATAGTGATAAAACAAATACTATGTTGTTGTATTCAATTATTTATATCGATAAAAAAGTCGATAGTTACCTCATTACTAAATATGACGTCATAATTTCTTGTGACAACTTTCGGAATTACGAAAGAAAAGGGTCATTCTTTCTCTTTCCAATAGGTTTTCACCTAGGTTCAATAGTAAAAATAGTACGAACTGATATATATTAGTCCGGTTTCTATAGCTTTAGTTATTATTCTGAGCTAGAAATGACAATTTAATTTTTCAATTTAAAATGACTTGTTTGTTTTGTTGTCATGGAAACTGTCATAGCGGTAGGTACGAAGTTCGCCGGGTCAGCTAGTAAATTATAAATATGCTGTTAAGTTTTCCTATGGGCAATATTTGACTTTTATGTTTAAAGCGAGGCTATACGTCATTGATAAATCACAAACGTGTAAATGAATCGATACGGGTGTTAACCTATTCCCGAACAATCTTACGCCATTGGGGCAAAACTGATAAAGTATTAAGTAGTAAAACACTGTCCACTTTTTTTTTGTTGATGGCTTCGTGCGATTAGCACATTTAGCCAGTGTCAAAGTAGGGGAAGGGGGGGCATGATGGATAGGGTGGGCAAGATGAATAACGTGAATAATTTTAAAACTAAAGACCGGGCGAAGATTCCGAACGTACCCTGCACTCCCGCGCGTCGATCTTAGTTCGTTACTAAGTGCGGCGCGGGACTCAACGCGAAGTGCACGCCTAGGAGACGCTCCGTTAATTTTCATCGAAAAAACATTGATGTGTCTAAGGTACGTAAAGTGTTATATTTCTTTATTGCGCTTAAACTGTTCCTTTTTCATTGTGTATGGCTGATGATTACCTATCATAGTTCTACATTTAATCACGTTTAATTACTTTCTGTTGGTAATTTTTGATTTAATAAGTGAATATGTGCAGCAAGTCGAGTACCGGGCAAAATGGATAAGTCCATCTTGCCCGGTGTCCGTTTTGCCCGCCTTTTTCTCAGATAAAAATATAGCACTTATTTAATTTAATTAAGTTTCTTTTCATTTCAGATGGTGTATAAATATATTAGGAAAACAAATAGAAGCTCTTCGAGCTCTGATCAACTTGAAAAAGCGATGGACGAAGCTTCAAAAACATCGATAAAAAAGCTTCCGAAAGATATGGTATACCCGTATGGAACTCTGCATCGACATTTAAAATCTAGAAGTCTACAGAAAAAGGATTAGGACACTATACAACAATTTTTACAGTTGAAGAAGAAATGGAACTAGCTAAGCACATTAAAAAAGTAGATTTTTATTTTATGGATTTACTAGAAATGAATTTTTGGAATTAGCTGGACAGTTTGCTCAAGCTAAGGGGAAGAAAAACGCATTTTTTTTTATATAAGAAGGAAGCAAACGAGCAGGCGGGTCACCTGATGGAGAGTAATCACCGCCGCCCATGGACACCCGCAAAACCAGAGGAATCGCAGACGCGTTGCCGGCCTTTAAGGAAGGAATAGGCTCGTTTCTTGAAAATCCCAAGGTCGTAACGATCCGGAAAAATTTAAAAACAATGTAGCTGGTAAGGATTGGTTTAGACATTTTCGAAGAAGGAATCCTGACATTTTTGTTTATTATGATAAAGTTTATCTGTGTTTACGTTTTTAGAAGTTAAATGTTTCTTTTATAATTATTAAAAGGGTATGTCCAATTTGCCCACCCAAAGAATTCGTTTTGCCCACCCTAGTGCGGGCAAAATGGATATTTCTAATTTTTATGGTTTTTGCTGTTATAATGAAAATTATTAAAGACTGATTGTTATAACTTTCTATAATAAAGGCTGATTATTTACTTTATCGTTTTTTACTTGGAAATCTCCGTATTTGCATATTTGTTAAAATTATAAGCTCATAAACACAATGATATCCGTCTTGCCCACCCTTCCCCTAATTTTTCTAACAAGTAATACATAAATAAACAATATTTCTTTTCTGTATGATGATGATGAATGATAATAGAAATGAGAAGTGAGAAATGATATACCCCCCAACCCCTCGAGCATCCCAGTAAAGATGTGGGGCTTTACTAAGTCCTCGGGCGGACTTCTTGAGAGAATTTGAAAAGGGACGTTGCACTGTTTTGTTTCATTTGCCAACACTCATGCACACTCACGAATACTTAACGGTTAATAATCCACCATTATTTCACATTCATATTCGATATAACACAAATTTTCGAAAACAAAACAAAACCGCAGACATGACTCTTCACTTTCCCGCCAAGAAGTCCCCACTGTCACTTAAACCGTTTTTTTTATACCTATTTTTTATATTCAGAAGAAAAAGATCCCATACCACCTGACCTCATTACCGACTGCTTCAAAAGCGGTCGGGAGCTCAGCAAGTCAGCTGCCAGTCGGGGTAACGAGCTCGTCAGGGGCGGAGCTTCCTTGGCGTCCTGCTCGCCCGCCTTCACCAATTTCTTCTACGCACCACTCCCTGGTGACGTAAAAAAGGCAACGCAATCATCCCACGAGATGTTGGCAGCTACCAAACTGCTGCAAATGAAAATGTGTTCTAGGTACGTTGAAATAAAGATGTAATCCTAATTTTGTCAAGCCTTGTAAACTTTTTATTGCAATAATCACCGCCTGTTAACGTCTCGCTGCTGAACTTAGAACTTCGCACCTCAACATGTACACACTGATTGAAAACACCTATTCTATAATTATTATGAGAACCACTTTGAAAGCGCATGAAAAACTGCAAATTTAATGGGGTCTAGTGGTTAGACCACCCGTCTCAAACCCAGAGTTTGCAAGTTTGATTTCCAGCAGGGGTACATGCTTATACTCAATTTGATTGGTGATAGGTCTTGTTTTAATTCAATTTCAATTCAATTCAATTCAATTTATTTACTCAGATATCAGAGATCCAATTATGGTTAGTAACAATATGCACTTAATAACTATGTTAGTTCGGTTAGATGTCGGCATTTTTCAAAGCATTTTAGCTGAACCGTTTTCCGATTCAGCTAAATTTCTATGCGCCTTTGTAAGATCGCAGTAAATTTATTTTTATTTTATTTTATTTAAATATTTTGTATGTTTTATTTAAATATTTTGTAGTAAGCTATTACTTATAAATATTATAATATTAGTTTAGTTCAATTGTCAACATCACAAACTAGTTATAAGTTAAATATTGTATGTATTTAGATTAGGCTATAATAGGACTGACATGTCTACATAAAGACAAAAGTCCTTAAATAAATAAAGAAAAAAAAAAAAAAAAACTATGTTAGTACATTTTAATTCAAAAATTCAATACATCTAATAACAATAATTCAATATTTAATAAAGTACATGTCATTTTATTTATTTACTTGTCAGTACATGAACCATACAACAATGGTTCACGTACTGACAATCAAATCTGTTCGCAAACATGTTTAGGATGCTGTTGGGGGTTGTTTAAATCTGCATGGCTACGAGTAACACTTTCTTATCTAAATATGTCGATACCTGCGATGAACGTCGTGTGGTTAAACCCGTAGAGGCCTTTAAAAAAACCATAAAATTCAATACCTACACATGTTTACTTACCAAATAGATACCTAGTAGGTAAGTAAACTATTTCACTTGTTTAGTTCTACGAAAGATTAGCAGGACGTGGTTTATCTATCCATTTACAGGTGATTGTTAAACATGTGAATTCCTTTAAAGTTTCCACTATCACTGCATTGTCAATATTAGAACTGTTCAAAAGACATCCCAAGTAGATAAGTAAAAAGTGTTGGTTCCAATGGCATTGTATGATATGTACTCCAGTTATGACTCATCTTATTAAAAGCCTGGCATTGAAATTTACTCTAAATTACCTTTATTAATATTATGATGTTTTACTTTTTTATGTTTAAGTGTTAATTGCTACACTTAAGCTGAATTAAATATTTATAAAAAAAAATTAAACGCCCACCCGACCCAGCCAAGAATCGAACCTGGGTCTTCCGCAATCCGGGCGGCTGCACTGACCATTATGCTACCGGGAAGGCTGACGTAAGCGCTGAATTTTGTCTGAAGTTTGAACATCTATATATTAATACGTGAAGCAAAAACGTTGTACTTACCCCTTTTTACGAAAATTGCGCGGACGGAGGAGTATGAAATTTCGCACATCTTATAGTTTATATAGAGAAGGATTGCAGAATGTAATTTTTTTTTAAAATTATGCATAAAAAATACATTAAATCAATACAACAAACATTACACACACTACCATGAATTTGACACACACGCATATGTATGTATTTGACACACACGCATATTAATCTTTTCAAAAATTTCAAAAATGGAAGAGGATTGCGGCCGAAATCTGTCTATGCAAACCTATCACATTCTATTTTTTTTAATTTTTCATTGCTTAGGATACAATCCGTTCAGCCTTAATAAAATTACGGTCACTGGGCGACCACTAGTAACCTTAAATGTCTGGGTGCCTAGTGCGATTTCCATTGGCCATTCCATCACGTTAACGAATTTTTTTTACGTAACGTAAAAACAATAAATTACGTAAGATAATGAATACGGATAGTAAACAAAACTCACACTAGGCACCCTGATATTTAACTCTTTTATATTACGAGTATCTATTACTTACTTACTTCGCTAGGCTGGCTCAGCGGCCCAAAGTGGGTCTTGGCCTCCGACGTTATAGTAGTTACGCCATTTTGTTCGGTCTTGATTGTGCCAGTTCCGATCAATGTTAGAATCGGGATATCTACTTGAGTACGAAAACCGTTTCATCGAATTTTGTTTCTTCAAAAACATTTCATCTCTATACTGCGACGCCTTGTTAAATCGACGTTTTGTTACTGCGATGTTATAAATGATTAAACTTTAGGTTAACCAATTAACATAAACAAGAGGTTGCTTGTTATTTAATAATTAACGACAAACTAAAGGATCAATCACTAAATAAATATAGAAAATATAGTTAATCAACGATTTTCTTAAGTAACATAACATCGCAGTAACAAACAAGACGTCGATTGAAGAAGGCTTCGCAGTATGATAGTTTCGTTGTAAAATCGTTCGCAGTACAGTTTTTCGATGTAACGTTACGTAACTTTGCAGTAACAGACGTTAGATAGAGATGTCGTTGAAAGGTTTTCGATGAAACGACTTTCGCGCTCAAGTAGGTGTCATCTATTGTTAAGATGTATATAGTTTATTTCCTTGTAATTTATTTAGAGACTTTGTTTTATATGTATAATAAGTATATGTCTAATATATACCCAATACGTTAACATGTATCATTCCATTTTCTAGTTACGACGTCACACCTAACACATTCATGTCGTTCTTGGAGCACCAAGTGATCAAGGCCGACAGCCGCTACTGCAAGCCGGTGAGCGTGAGGTGCGGCAAGGGCCGATACCGCAGCTTCGACGGCACCTGCAACAACCTGCAGAAGCCGGCGTGGGGGCGAAAGGGCGCGCCCTTCACGAGGATCGCGGCACCACGGTACGCGGATGGTGCGTTGCTTGACAGTCCACAGATAATAGTGGCTAAGGCTGAGGAGTCACGGAAGGGGTTCCGTGACTGAAAAAGTTTTTTTAACTTAACCTAACCAACAGAAGGATTTCTTATGCTGACCGTTTGTATAAATCTGCTGACCAAGTAATAATTTTGCGTTACAACTATTTATTTTGTAATACAAATAAAAATTTTCCTTACTTAATTTTCACATAAGTCGTTCTCGGAACTTAGTCTGTTCAAATGCCTATTTATGTCAACCAAAATCTGTTCGTATTGTTAAAAACATACATTATCTAATCGAAGACAGGACAGAACGGTGGTTTCCTTTATCATTCTGATAAGTTATCGTCCCCATAGCCCACGGTGATGGGTAACCTAAATGGAATTTAATATGTTTTTACTAGAATATTTATGAATTCATCTATGTATGATATACATACATTTCGACAGGTGGACTGATATAACGCGACCTTAAAAACAAGTATTTCAGCCTTAGTGTTTTTTAGAGTGTGAAACTAATAAATGGTAATTATGGAATCAGGCGTAGCTTTGCGGAATTTCATGGCATACAAAAATGCAATCAAAACATGTAGTGTTAATTACGCTAACATATTTGTTTATCAAGCGTGGGTGCAGCGGCCTAATATCGTAGTTGCCGTCCCTACCGTAGTTGTAGTTACCGTATATAAGGTCACATTTTATCAACTGCAAATATTTTGAAAACTATTTTTATGAAAAAAGTCAGGAAAAGTAAAAAATAAAATTTGCCTGAATTTTTAAAAAAATACTAGGGTTTTATTTCTCTGATATAATTAGATGTTTTGTCAAAATATTTGCAGTTGATAAAAAGTGACCTTATAGTTGCGGACAATGAAATGTTTTATTCTTTATAAAATTTAGACTCAAAAAGTGCACTGAGGTTGAATGTGAGAAACTCGGTTCAGTCCCTATTGTAGCTTCGTTAGACTTCGAGTATACCTATCTACTTTTATTTATTCTGTGCTACTAACGTGAACCCATAATTACCATTAATAATATGGCCATTATTCACCACGCGGGCCCAGTAGTGGTGGGTAGCTGTTAACGTCTTCACTGACCAAAAATGGTAACAATAGAAAATCAATTATTATCAGTCACATGTGATTCACGGATCACCATTCAATTTACGTGCCTTCCAAAGCACGTAAGAGCTCAAGATAATACATTTTTTGTCACCTTTCCAATGACCGGTCTTTGTAAAAGTTGCTTAACAAATTTTAATATAGTCACCCAGTAGTTAAGTTTAGTCACTTCGTAGAATAGTATAATATTACATGTCTACCTAGCGTTTTATCATCATCAGCACATTTTTATGTCCCCACTGCTGGAGCACGAGTCTTCCCTATGGATGGATAGGGAGAACGGGCCATAATCCATTACGCGGGCCCAGAGCGGATTGGTGGTTGTTAACGAACGCTAATGCAGCCGGGACCAACGGCTTTACGTGCCTTCCGAAGCACGGAAAAGCTCGAGCTGATACATTTTTGGTCACCCATCCAATGACCGGCCTTTGCGAAAGTTGCTTAACCTCATCAATCGCAGAACGGGCGCGTTAACCACTGCGCCATCGAGGGTACTTATTATTTTTATCCTGACGTCTTCAACTCTTTACAGGTTCCGTGGTAACACATACATCAGGATAAAATAATAATATCTATAAATCAAACGCGAGTACATTCATAATTAGTGTTCTCCTCTCTAGGAATCTACTCGATGCCAATGGCTAAAAGCGGCCGCCCCTTACCAAACGCTCGTACGCTGTCGGCGCGCCTGTTCCCAGACTTCCAAGTCCCAAGCCGCTTCCTCAACTACATGAACATGCAGTGGGGGCAGTTTATCACGCACGACATGATGCTGCGCATGTTGGAGGTCACTGGTATGGGCTCTGCATTATCTTGATAGTAAGTAAGTAAATAGCCTATAACGGTCCCACTGCTGGGCAAAAGCCTCCATCATTGAAATCAAGTCATCGCTATAATTGATGGGTAATGGCTTGATCAACACGCTTGCAGTGAGAGGCTGGATTCTAAATCGGTAAATAATGACAAAGCAAAGCATTTTTTTTTTTCATTTTGTTGATGGCTTCGTGCGATTAGCACATTTAGCCAGTGTCAAAGTAATTTTTCTAACAAGTAATACATAAATAAACAATATTTCTTTTCTGTATGATGATGATGAATGATAATAGAAATGAGAAATGATATACCACCCGACCCCTCGAGTATCTCAGTAAAGATGTGGGGCTTTACAAAGTCCTCGGGCGGACTTCTTGAGAGAATTTGAAAAGTGACGTTGCACTGTTTTGTTTCATTTGCCAACACTCATGCACCCTCACGAACACTTAACGGTTAATAATCCACCATTATTTCACATTAATATTCGACATAACACAAATTTTAGAAAATAAAACAAAACCGCAGCCATGACTCTTCACTTTCCCGCCAAGAAGTCAAAGCAAAGCATAAATTCCCTAGAATTTTAATGCAGTATCCAAAGAGGTTGACATCGATTTATTTAACACAAATTGTTTGTCTGCGAGGCGTCCGTCTTTTGAGCCAGTTGTTTTTAAATGGTTAAAGTGCTGTGCTGTTATTGTGTTGTCTTGTTTTTATTGAGTTAATGTGCTATACTTGTAATGTACATATCATCATCATCATCATCAGCTCATTTTTATGTCCCCACTGCTGGGGCACGAGCCTTCCCTATAGATGGATAGGGAGAACAGGCCATAAAACCACCACGCGGGCCCAGTGCAGATTGATGGTTGTTAACGACTGCTAATGCAGCCGAGACCAACGGCTTTACGTGCCTTCCGAAGCACGGAAAAGCTCGAGCTGATACATTTTTGGTCACCCATCGGATGACCGGCCTTTGCGAAAGATGCTAAACCTCAGCACTCGCAGACCTGGCGCGTTAACCACTGCGCCATCGAGCTTCTCGAGAAATGTATATAACTCTACTTTAATGTGTTGCTATACGAGTATGTGAGGACCTGTAATTGGCTTTATGTTGCTATTTTTAAATTTCTACTTTGTTTATTAGCTGTTGGTTTTCCAAATGAATAAATTAATAAATAAATAATTGTAGCCTGCCATTGTGACCTGGGTTTAAGTAGTAAAGTAGTAAACAGCCTATTACTGTCCCACTGTTGGACATAGGCCTCCTTCATTGAAATCAAGTCATCGCTACAAGTGATGGGAAATGGCTTGATCAACACGCTTGCCAAATACGGGTTGGTGATTACAAACCCGGGATATACATCGAAAAATCCGAAACACGCTTATCCCGTCCTGCTAGGCTACTCTTGACGCAAACTCAATCTCAATACAATTCCAATGCGATTAATATGTATCGATATTGGGATAAGTTTCGAAATTTCGGAACGCCCCATCTCGATAATAATTTGTTCACTCAATTTCCACGCAATTTAATTGCAATGTAGCGCTATTATCGCTTTTAATAGTGCCATTTGAATTTTTTAGATTTGGGATTGGAATTGTATTGAGATTGAGTTTGCGTCAAGAGTAGCCTACCTGGGAATTGAACTTTGGGGCCGACTAGCGCTTAGCCACACGGCCACCGAGGTGTTAACCTAATTTGATAGAATCAAAGAGGGTGCGCCGACCAACAAAAAAAGCCAAAAGTGCAGTCACGGGTATATTCCTGTTCTGTGGTCACGGTTAAGTTGATATACTTAATTGAAAATACTATCGTATTACATAAACAAAATATATATTTAGTATCAAAGGGAACGTGTTTACAATTATTCCGACCCATAAATTCATAATAATAACACACTATAGTTTTTTCTACAATATTATTTAAAGTTGGGCAAATATCATGAAAACGAGAGGCGGCGTTTAATTGAGTTTATCTAAATTATTTTATGTACCTCTGATTTTGTCTAAACAATCACCAATGTCTAAACCACAAATCGTCCGTCTCACATTTTCGATACATCGAGCGGTTTTTATATTATTATTTTTCAAATTAACACATAAATTCCCCATACAAAATTAGTATGGCCGCGCAGCATCAAATAAATATGGACGAAGAAATTTCAAATAAATATAATATATGATGACACTTATCACTTACGGACGGCGCCGCACCCTTAAAGAAAACTACATAGTATAGGGATTTTCAAAAAAAAATTCTTACAAATGATATTTTATCATCATCATCATCAGCCTACACTAGTCCACTGCTGGACAATAAAAAAAATATATTTGCTAATTCGATATTGTCTCAACAGTGTTTTTAGGGTTCCGTAGTCAACAAAGAACCCTTATAGTTTCGCCATGTCTGTCTGTCTGTGTGTCTGTCCGTCCTCAGCCTAGCTCATAGACTCTTAGTAGGTACTAGAAAGCTGTAATTTGGCATGGATATTATATATTAATCACGCCGACAAAGTGGTGAAGTAAAATTTTGATAAATGTTTTCTTTTTAGGTTACTTCCTACACGTGAAGTGGGGATGTAATTTTTTTTTCTTGTCTGCTCCATAGTGTGGGGTGTCATTGGATAGCAACTTCAAAAATGTTGCGGGATTGCCGAAACAGTTTTTTTTGATTGAGGCATCCGTTTGTGAACTATTAAGTTTTAAAATGCAAAATTTTTAGAGTCAAGTGTCACCCCCCCCTTCCAGCCAAATGGTTGTTTTTGGATACGTGAAAAAATTCACGGTAATTCTATATATGATGAAGTTAAAAGGAAAACTATCACAGCTAAGTAGGTTTTACAAGTTTACGAGTAACAGTCGACCAACTTATAAAATGTACTTGTCGCAGTACAAATTCCTCATTGGGAACTACTTAATTAACGTTGTCATGTGTTTGAAACCAGTAGAATCTACATTTAAGTATATGAGCCATCGTTAAAAAAAATTTCATAAAAGCCCTCTTCTTAGAGTCCGTATTGTTGAGATGGGCTACGGAACCCTACACTACGCAAGGCCCGACACGCACTTGGCCGGTCTTTTTAGTTTTCGTTAAGCCCCGCTAAATCCTATGTTATAAACATTTAATCTACCCATCTACCCATGTATGCTCTTCCATGAAATATGTGAATCTAATGTTTTCTTTCTTTAGTTATAAGTATGGAATTGTTACCTACATACTAGTTTTTTTTTTCTGAAAGCAATAAACGTATTTATTATTATTATTATCTCCTTTATTTTTTTATTTTTTCTTAAAACTAGATTTTTACAATATTTTAAAATAAAAACAATAAAACATTATAAAAACCTAATCCTAGAGTACCACCAGCAGCGGGGCAGGGCCCAAGCTACCGGTGGTCAGGGCTGCAGAGTGAGGAACCTTCTGACAATACGTGCCGTGTCTAGGAGTACTGCCTTTTGCATCTGACCCTTAACCCAACCTTTCAGCGAGAGCCTCTCTAGGTGTTGATCGAGGCTCTTCGCTATCAGACCGTTTGCCGAAACGACTATCGGTACAATAATGGTTGAATCCACATCCCACATGGCGGTAATCTCGTGAGCCAAGTCAAGGTACTTACTGAGCTTGTCCTTCTCGGCTTTCACAAGGTTCTCATCATGAGGTATGGTGATATCTACCAGTATTGCCCGGCGCTGGGATCGGTCGACCACCACGATATCAGGTTTATTGGCGACAATAGTCCTGTCCGTAATGATAGAGCGATCCCAGTAAAGCGTTGCATGACCATTTTCGAGTACTGGCGCAGGTGCGTACTTATAGTACGGCACTTCCGATTCAACAAGGCCATATCCAAGAGCAAGTTGCTGGTGAATTATTCTGGCTACTTGGTTGTGTCTGTGCAAATACTCTCCGTTAGCAAGATGAGTACAACCAGAAATAATATGTCGGAGTGATTCACCTGGACGGCGGCATGCCCGACAGATGTCGACCGTGCCGTCCCTCATAATATATTTCCGGTAGTTATTCGTCTTGATAACTTCATCTTCAATGGCACAGACAAAACCTTCGGTTTCCCCAAAGAGGTCACCGAAACGTAGCCAGTTCACCGAGGCAGGCAAATCTACATCAGGCCCAGTTAGAGCCCGATAGTAGCGCCCGTGTAGCACCTTGGTCTTCCATATTTCCTTGCGATCGAGAGTGCTTAGCACCACTGGTTTGCGCCAATTTTCTGTTGCCAAGGACAGCGGCGTAAAGTGTCTATCAACAGCCACGACATCCAAATGCATCCCGCACGCACTGTTAAGAAAAATTAAATTTATTATTATTATTATTATTAATGCAAAAAATTAAACTACGTGCAGTCAACGTTAAATTAATTAAACCAGTCTATAGTCAAAAAATCACATTTAAGCTAAGCATTTAAGTAATATATGTTTTAATGCGTAAGTGTTCAGTCAGTCTTACTTTGCAATAATCAAAACATTTTGACAGTGTTAGTTGATAACATGCTCTAATCACGCACGTTTACCTACATTATCAGTTTATATTTGACCACTTTTTTTGTATTAGGTATTGCTCAATATGATACCGTCCGTCCATTTTGTTGCAGTCTCAGAAAAATAATTATGTCCAAACTCCAAAAACATACATAGCTAACATTAAAAAACATTATATAGCTACATACCAATTGGTTTATTGACAAATTATGTTTTAAAACGGTTTGATATTTTTAAAGTTTTATTAATATACAGGCTGTTTGGAAATAAGTTTCAGATAAGTTTATGAAATAAGAATGCAAATTAATATTTACGTAGAATTACTGATCTTATATGTTATGTTTCTTCTTGTGTCATAAATAATATAAGTATATTTTGTAATGTAACTAATTATATAAAAGGGTAAACATTTTTATTTATTTTTTACGTATAAGTACATACTCAACCGTTTGGTCAGCGCACGCTGATAAAGCAGTCAAGCTGCGCTTCTTTTTTCAGAGTCCTTTTTAGATATTTTAAGATTTTGAAGTGTTAACTATTATTCATCAAATTAAAATATAGTTTTTGTGCACCCTAAAGGTCTATTTAAAATATTGGTGAAATATTTTTTGGAATCGGATCAGTACTTTTGGTGATTACCTCCCAATTCCAAATTTATAATTTTAACCTCTTTACAATATTAGACTGATAAATAATGTTATTGTGGCTTATACTTTACTATAAAAGCTAGGTATCGGTCTCGCTGACTTTTTTTCATTATTAGGTGACTAATATTTTTGTAGTACCTACATTACATTAATGTACACTTAACCGTTTGGACAGCGTACCCCGATAAAGCAGCCAAGCGGCACTTTTTCTTCCGATTTGACTTACAAATTTTGCGATTTCGAATTGATAACTATTATTTATCAAAATAAAATGTAGCCTATGTTACCCGCGAGGAATGTAGCATTAATAAATATGATGTGATCAATTTTCGATTCCCGTTTGTATAACGCCATCTATTAAAAGTAATCTAAAGTTGTTATACAACCGCACCATGGACTAATCTCAAACCAAAAAACTTTTTATTTGGTCTGAGGGACTAATTAGCCCATGACCACACGAAAAGAATGACAGTAGCAAGTCTGTTTGGTCCGTCACGAACGCCATTAATTTAGAATAAATTGCGATTCCCATACAAAATTGTCAATTAAAATTTTTCGATTGCTTAGCCGTTTTTTGGAGTTTTCCCATTTTTTAATCTTTTAAGCCATCATGCTATTAGATGAAACAAAACAAAAAAAAATATACATATTCAAATCAGTCAAACCGTTTTCGAGTTTTAGCGAGACTGACGAACTTGATTTTTATTTTCATAGATTTCATTTTTGTTTATTTTATTTTTTTAATTTCATTTGATTTGATGTAATGTATGACCAATATGTTGCAGACGAAGGTGGTATCCAGTGTTGCCTCGGCGAGGGCACGGAGGTGCTGGCTCCGGAGTGGCAGAACGACAAGTGCATCCCCATCAGCGTCCCTGAGGACGATCCCTTCTACAAAACCTACGGCATACGGTGCATGAACATGGTGAGGAGTGTCACCACGCCGCGGGACGACTGCACACTGGGGTATGCGGAGCAGGTAACCACGACTTTAGAATCCACCAATGCATGCTCAATGATCGATCTTCGAAAACAAGTTCTAATGGGTCACCGTAAGGTCTGAGGCCTACGGAACTGGGTAGGAAGGCGGGAGCTGGGGGGAGAGTCGCCACATAACCAGCGGGCTTCCGAAGGGTATTCGTAAGATGAATTTATCATTTTACAAAAAAGGTCTGTTTTTCTTGATTACAAAATGTTGATACACTGGTAGTAAAATACGCACAAACGCCTGCACAGCTGACTATCCAAAACTGTCAAATTTATTCAATGAATTATCAACCTTAAGCCATAAACATAAAGTTCAATGTCTCAATGTTCAATGTCACATCAGTGCAGGCGTGTGTGTGTACTATTATCAAATATTTTTTTCGTAATGCTAAGTAAGACACTTTGATCTTCTTATGTTGCACCGATCAACTTACTTTACTTACTGCAAAGGCAGTTTCCGAATAACACTTTCTAAAAATAAAGAATCTTTATGCAAAAACACAAATGTTGAAAAAATTTCCACGAGCAGGATTTGAACCTGCACCCTTCTGACATTCCGGGTCAGGTGCTCTTCCAATTGAGCTATCGTGGTTCTAACCAGCCCGCCGAAATTATTCAACACTTTTTACTTTGTAAGCCAAAGGCGCCCATTCAATGTCAACAACTACCGTCATTAACATCCGATCATAATATTTTTACAAATATTAAAGATCAGTTAAGAAATAAGCAAGCTATTTTATAAAATGTTCAAAATGATTTTTAAAGCAAATTTTGTTGCGAACAAATTACAAAAACACAAATGTTGAAAAAATTTCCACGAGCAGGATTTGAACCTGCACCCTTCTGACATTCCGGGTCAGGTGCTCTTCCAATTGAGCTATCGTGGTTCTAACCAGCCCGCCGAAATTATTCAACACTTTTTACTTTGTAAGCCAAAGGCGCCCATTCAATGTCAACAACTACCGTCATTAACATCCGATCATAATATTTTTACAAATATTAAAGATCAGTTAAGAAATAAGCAAGCTATTTTATAAAATGTTCAAAATGATTTTTAAAGCAAATTTTGTTGCGAACAAATTACAAAAACACAAATGTTGAAAAAATTTCCACGAGCAGGATTTGAACCTGCACCCTTCTGACATTCCGGGTCAGGTGCTCTTCCAATTGAGCTATCGTGGTTCTAACCAGCCCGCCGAAATTATTCAACACTTTTTACTTTGTAAGCCAAAGGCGCCCATTCAATGTCAACAACTACCGTCATTAACATTGGCTTACAAAGTAAAAAGTGTTGAATAATTTCGGCGGGCTGGTTAGAACCACGATAGCTCAATTGGAAGAGCACCTGACCCGGAATGTCAGAAGGGTGCAGGTTCAAATCCTGCTCGTGGAAATTTTTTCAACATTTGTGTTTTTGTAATTTGTTCGCAACAAAATTTGCTTTAAAAATCATTTTAAACATTTTATAATCTTTATGCAATTAGGCTGGCATAATGTCTTCTAAATGTCAATTTCTATAAAATTTTAATTAACAAGGAAAGCAAGTCTACTAAGTAATACAATTACTTTTGTAGGGACACATACATTGTAAGTTGCGCTGAATTGCGAAATGCGCACAGACCGAACGCCAGTGTAATCATTACTAGTAGTAGTGACTATTGAAGTTTTACATAATGGACCTTCTGATACTCGATAAGTAGTGCCGGTCGGTAGCAGCTTAGTGATCTAGTATTTGTGCATACTTGTCAGATAGAGCTACTGCCGCCCACACTTACACTTTATTATAGAAAATGTGTGGAAAGTCTGTAATGGGGTCTTACAATTAAGTCTCTCACCGTCCCCAAAAAAGCCCAATGAAGCTGAAAATGCCGACTGAGGCAATCAGCAAACTCTCTCAAAAAAAGGTGGTCTTACAAGTAATTTAGGGCAGCATTTATTTTTTAGAGGCTCTGAGGCTCAAATCTGAGCACAGCTTATTTGGTCAGCAAGTCTGCTAATCTTCATATCTTACCTTTCCAGATGAATACAGTGACGAGCTATTTGGACGGTTCACAAATCTACGGCTCTGATGAGAAACAGGCGTCAAGCCTGAGAAGCAAGAAAGGTGGACGGCTTCACGAAGAGTACAAGACCAAAAGTAAAAGAGGCTATTTGCCCTCCGTCAAAGACAAATCCTCGTGCGACTTGAGGAATGTCTCTGAGCCCTGCTATTTAGCTGGTGAGTTCCAGAAAGTCCGTTATTTATTAACAACTTTATTACAACAACATCATCATCACATCAGATCATCATCACATTAATGCTTACATCCTTAAAAGCCTAAAAATTGTGATATGCTAGTGAATATTCCAGGTGATGCCAGAATAAACCAAACCCCGACCCTGGCGATGCTCCACACCCTATTCCTGCGGGAGCACAACCGCGTCGCAGACGTGCTGGCTCGCCTCAACCCGCGGTGGGGCGACGAGCGGCTGTTCCAGGAGGCCAGGCGAATCGTCATCGCTGAGCTACAACACATCACTTACCAGGAGTGGCTGCCTTTGAACTTCGGTAAGGATCTATCTGTTACTTAGTTACGTATCTTTAAACCCTCGGGGGGTGGCGCGACAAGCAGCTGTTTCAGGCTAGGCGGTCATCGTCGCTGAGATACACATACATATATACATACATACACATACCTACATATCACCTGCCTTTGAACCCTCCGTGGGTCGACCGACGTGAGAAATGCGGTTTTACCATCTCATCGTCACTTAAGATCTGTAAGATGAAGACCGACCGCTTCTCGTTGTGAAATAAATAAAAAAAATACTGTTGACTCTCGAAATGGCACTGCTCATGTTTAATGTTTGCAGGGGAGAGCTACTTCCGCTACTACCGCGTGTCTCCATCAACGCTGCACAGCCACGACTACAGCGCGTCGGTGAGCGCGGGCGTGCTCAACAGCTTCGGCGCGGCCGCCCTGCGCGCGCTGCACGCGCTCGTGCCCGCCGCGCTCATGACGCGCCCCGCCGCCGACCCGCACGCCGCCTACCTACACAAGTGAGCCGCGATTACACAGTTTGTGGAAGTTTGTGGAACCTTGAAGCCCGGTGACGCTGAAAAGGCCACTTGAGGTTTATCAGCAAACTATCTCCAAAAAAGCTACATAATGCAAAACCCCTTTTAGCCTCCTCCAGGTGCACTCGCTCGTGCCCACCGCGCTCGTGCCTTGCAGTGGCGAAGAATGGAAATTTAAAGAAGGAAAGCCGCCCTTAAATTTTTTTTGCAATCCAAAAACCTAACACCAAAAACAATATCTATCCACGTAATTTTAATACCCACCAAACTGTTGACCGTTGTGTGTTAAATGGATGAATGAATATAACTCGTTAAGAAAAGTAAAGGGAAGTCGATGGGAATCGGGTTGTATGGAGTCTTCGCCACTGGTGCCTTGTACATACACCCGATCCGATTCGAACCCATCTCCAAAAAAAGCTAGTAGCCCCACTATAGCGCAGCGTTGAGCGCAAGGGAACTGCGCTACCTGCTACAGGGGCTGTGCAATAGATCCTTGCGACCAGTGCACATTAGAATATGGCCACAGACACCGTGCTCATAAAACAAGAGTACAAAGACCCTATTCACGAGCACTTTATTTCAGGTACAAACATGTTCTTGGGCGCTTTTCTCCCACATCCACGACCTGGTCAACCCCACCCCAAGGTGCTAGCCTGCCCTCGAGTTGTTCCGCTCTTGATCAGATTAGAACACTTCGAAAAATCTAGCAAGGGACGCTGACACGTTTGCCTGATGCCAATCCCCTCTTTATACTTTTGAGGATGCTCGGTCATCGGTCACAACGGCTTGAGGAAGTCAAATCTTAAGTTTCTCGCTGCCAAAATCCGGTTACACTGTAAAGACCAGGGGTGTTATGGTACAAAAGACCTCAACATTATAAGCTAGCGACGACACGCTACAAGCTGCACAAGAAGAACAAAGAAGGCAATAACAAATAAGTACTTATACTTTCATATTTCAGACTCAGCGATCATTACCAAAACCCCAGCCTCTTAGAAACCTCGTCGGAATCGTTCGACGACGTGGTGCGCGGGTCTATCGCGCACAGCAGCGCCGAGTCGGGCCCGTACTGCACCGTGGAGATCTCGAACCTCCTGTTCAAGTCCCGAAACTCCTGGGGCCTGGACCTCATCGCTATTGACATACAGAGGGGGCGGGATCACGGCATAGCTTCATACAATGAGTTCAGGTGAATGGGCAATAGTTGGCAGCTATGATTTAGTTTAGATTGGCGATACTCGTATTACCCTTGGGCCCCATATATTATTGTAGTAGTGTTGTTGCAGTTGTAAAAACAAGACACGTGTATCGATGTCTATGCACTTGTCTCGTTTTCACAACTCCAATAACATTGCAGCAATTATTATATGATAATGTTTGAAGAGGTTATTATGGGCAACAAAAGTTATGCTTTAAGTGTTTTTGCTGAATGAATGAATGCTAAAAAAATTAAGTGTTATTAGAAATCAATAAATTAATTTATTTTTTCGTTAGAGAAATATGCGGCTTACGTAAGGCCACCACGTTTCAAGACTTGTCTGGAGAGATAGCTCAAGATGTAAGTAACCTTCATATATAAATTCTCTAGCAAGGAGTTATTAGACAAATTGTTATAATTAATAATTAGTTTAACTTCTTCAACTAGTTACCTCATGTCTCAAAACTGGGTATACCTGCTTTCCCCCTTAAGGGGGAAGGGGAGAGAATCTCACATAACCATTTGTGTCTCCCTAGGCGCAGTGGTATGCGTAATGCATTTTGTCCTGTATTATAAAAAAGTGTATTCAGCATAGTAACTAACCTATATAAAGGCATCATCATCAGCTCGTTTTTTATGTTAAACGGAGGCAAACGAGCAGGATTTATTCTATCTACGAGTATCTATCTATTTAACAGTATTCAAAAGTCTAGTATTTAATAAATTAAAAAACAGATATACGTATTTGTATTAAAATATTTCAGCGTGTGTATGCCCTATCTCAAATGTACGAGTGCGTTGACGACATCGACCTTTTCGTGGGGGGTGCGATGGAGCGGCCTGTGCACGGCTCGACCCTGGGCCACACGCTACAGTGCATCGTGGCGGAGCAGTTCTACCGCACCAGGGTGGGGGACCGGTTCTTCTACGACAACAGCGAAATGCCGCATTCTTTTACGCAAGGTGAGAATACTTTGGCAACGGTACTCGGTGCTTATTCGTGGTCCTGACTACTTACCGTATCACATTATTGCTACTAGGGGAGCTATCCCCGTGGCAGAGAAGGGGTGGTACAAGGCTTTTAAGTAGGCAAATGGGAAGGCTTGACCACCGTTCGTCAAGGTCTACATAGTTAGACAGGGGGAAGAGAGAAGAGTTCCAAATAACACGGAGCTGCCCTTGTATGCTTTCGACAGCATTTTCCTTAGTGTTTGAATAAATAAATAAATAAGGTGGTAAGGATCTACTTGTGAGTGGGGGGTGCAATGGAGCGACCTGTGCTCGGTTCCACCCTGGGCCACACGCTGCAGTGCATAGTGGCGGAGCAGTTCTACCGCACCAGGGTGGGAGACCGGTTCTTCTACGACAGCAGTGAAATGCTGCATTCGTTCACGCAAGGTGATAATTTGGTACCTGCCATTTGTGGTTCTGGTTACTTACAGGCCCACGTTTTGCTTCTTGGGGAGTCATCTCCGCAGCAGAGAAGGGATGATACTAGGCTTTTAATAAGTAAGTGGGAAGGCTTCCTCACCGTTCGTCAAGCTCTTCGTGGTAAGGCAAGTACAGGGAAGAAGAGTCCCACATGACACTGGGCTGTCCCTGTAAGCTTATGACAACATTTTCTTAAGTGTTAAAAACTAAAGTGGTAAAGATCTATTGGTGTAACCTGCATCGTGGCCGAGCAGTTCTACCGGGTTATAGGTGATAGGTAGTTACTTCATGGCTAAGTGAGAAAGAGGACTAACTGGTCTAACGGTTATAGACCACCGGTCACTAACTCTGAAGACCAGGGTTTCGATACCCAAGAGGTACATGTTATTGTATTAATTTTGGTTGGCTTGTTTTAAGTCCGCCTTGCTATCTACCACCATCATAAAATCATCAATATTAGTGTATGTTTCTCAAATAGTTAAAGATAACATAGCCAGTTCTTCAGTAATTGCGGATTACGAGCGTAGTCTGCTTCAACTTTAGACCTTATCGTCTCTTCCCATTTGGTGAGATATAGGCCAAGCACGTAATGGTATTAAAAATAAATATTATTTTCTTAGAGCAACTGTACCAGCTGAAGAAAGCTTCAATGGCTCGTCTCATCTGCGAGAATACTGACGTGCGATACGTGCAGAAGAACGCTTTCCAGGTGGAGAGCAGCGCCAACGCCAGGTGCCACTGCGACGACTACAGCAGCGTGCCCTATGTAGACCTTACGCCTTGGAAGACAACGTCTATTTTTGATTGACAGGACGTCTTTTACTGAAAAGCATCCAACCCGACGACAACAGCGGCGCGCTCCCTTAGACCTTACGGCATGGAAAACAACGTCTATTTTCGATTGACAGGACGTTGACTATTGAAAAGCATTCATCACGACGACTACAGCAGCGTGCCTTATGTAGACCTTACTCCTTGGAAAACAACGTCTATTTTCGATTGAAAGGACGGAGTTTTTTGTAAATCATCCAACCCAACAACTACGCAGTGTGTTCTATGTAGACCTTACTCCTCGGAAAACAACGTCTATTTCAGATTGACAGAATGTCGTTTATTGAAAGGAGTTAACCCACAATATTGACACGACAATTTGTATGGCACAATTTTTATTCACCTCGTGAAACGTAATAGGAGTTTATTATAAGATTTCAATCCTATCAAGGTAAATGTGCTAATATTTTATAACATACAATAAACATTAAGTCATCATTATCGCTACATATTTGACATTTCAATATGATAAGATGCTATAGAAATATGTTTCATATTACCTCTATGACTTCTATCAATTTTAATTTTATGTAGGAAAATGTTTGCTTGCCAATAGTGTTGACTGTTGAGTTTATGTGCTAACACTCTATTACATATCATTATAATTGCTGAATATTTAATTTCATTGACCATTTCCATAAGATAAGATTCTTTAGAAATATGTATAGTTTAAGACATGGACTAATAAGGAATAATAAATAAAAACCATTAACCTTTAAACATTGTTTTATTTATAAATCCAGTAAGTTTTTATAAAAAGATTTACTTACTATAATCTAAGTAAAATGGAAGGATTTAATTCATAAATAGTTAGATAAAAACTTTAAATGCAAATACATTGTAATATTAAAGTTTATACAAATTTAACAATTTAAATAGACATACAAACAGTATTCTAAATAAAATTTAAATCTTAAATATTTTTCAAGGCTGTTCAAAATTGTCTTTAATAAATGTTCAACCATATGCCACAGACACAAAGTTCAAAGTCTATTAAAGAAGTTTGACTGCTTGTGGTAGTCTAATGTAGAGCCGTTGGTACATTAAATGATAATAATCTCATAAGAGCAAGTTGCTTATAATAAACTCACTTTTTTAATAAAAAGTATCCTATATCCTTCCCAATACCTTTGAGAATATGTGTACAAGATAGATTTTAAATATTACAATAAATAAGTTAGATATTTTAATATTTACGTAAAATGCATTATACTTAGTTGTCATCGTCATTAGTATCTATACTTACACATATTATAATTATTTGTAAATCGCATGTTATATTTGGAAAACAATTAGGCGGCATCATATTATATAGACATGGAAGATATTAAACTAAAACAAAACTAACAACTAAAATTATACTATTTATTTACTTTTGTTTGGCACATATAGGACTATGGCAAAACCGTAACGTTATCGCTGCTCGCCCACGTCTGTCATTTTGTAGGACCGACAATCGAACCGATTTTTTCGCCGACTTGTATGACTATTTCGTGACCGATTTATTTGTAGGACGTGTGCACGTGTGGTAAAGCACTCAGCCAGTTATCCATACATATATTTATTAGAACAAATCCATTTGTTTTGACAAATATAGTCTGTATTATGTGTAAACCAAATATTTATATCGAAAGCGGTATTGAAACTCACAGCTCAGTTCATATCATCAGGTTCCTATTGGTCGGCTTCTCCTTGCCCATGAGAGAGGTCAGCTTATCTTGAACCTTGCTCCAAGACACAGAGGAGTGTACGAGCTGGCTGAACCCTCCCGGTCCTGGCTTCACAAGCCTCTCGAAGAACGGCCTCTTGTACAACCTCTGGGCCTCTGCTCTTTGGTCCTCCGTCACTTTCCTATCGTCCAGGTGGTTGAGGGATGGAAACTGGGATATGACGAAAAGCCTGCGACAACAAATAGTAATATCAGGTTAATGAAATTTATATTTAGCTTAAAGAGAAATTACATAGTAACATAGTTATGTTAGTAAAATTTTAACTGTGAGCATGCCTGAATTTGCAACTAATGTAATAAAACTAGTGAAAAAAGTATAATTTGCTAACTGCAGCATAATGAGGCTAAAATCCATTAACATAAAGCAAATAGCTATTCATCCAATTAAGCTCTTGTCGGAACTGTCTAAAATGGCCAAACCAAGTAGTCAAGCAAAGAAGAACTGGCAAGAAGCTCAGCCGATTTGCATAGCTTAACTAGTTATCAGGGTAGCAATATTTGCTAGACATCCCTCTTTAATATCCCCTCTCCCTGTGCGCTAGCATTCCACGAGGCTAGATAAATGGGATACAGTAGAAGGGAGACATGCGAGTCTTAGATGGCTTTGGTTTTAATAGTCCGATATTTCAAAGGATTACAGTAGTCTGGTACTCTACAGGAGCACATAGAAGCTAGAATGCGAGTTAACTTTGTCATGAGGTGTGGTCTTGTGAAACTGATAAGTTACCTGTACTGCAGGTATTCATAGAAGGTGCCGCCGTTGAAGTAGCTGGGCGCGGCGGGGTTGCCCATCAGACACAGGTACTGCAGGTTGGCGCACGACTCTTTCAGTTTGCCCACCCAGGGGAACAGAGATGCAATCTTGCAGTGGTTCAACCTGGAAACATTCATTTCAACATCAGCGTTGAAGTTTCTTGAAGCTGCAACTTATGCTGAGAGGAGTTCAATTTGTCGTAGCATTTTAACTTTAAGTATAAAGTATTGTTAGAACTGAAGCCCAACAGTTTTATTTAATGCTACCAACACCTTTTATTAGTTTTAAATAATGTTTATTCTGACGTTTCAAACATTTTGCAGGGTCACAAAGCTATTGAAATTAAAAGACGATGAAGATGGATGGAATTTACCACCAGGCTGGGATCCCATCATACAAAATATTAAATCCCAGCCCCAACATGATACTGCCAGACTAAAAGATACTGTAAGCTCTTTCTGTGTAAAATTGAACACACATGATTAAATTTTAATTAGGGTATACAAGCTACTAGCCAATTTTGAGACGACCAACACCGTAGTCTCCCTGTGACATGGATGTAAACTTTAGGAAACAATACAAATGAGTCTATGTAACTTAATTGAATAAATGAATTGTAATGTCCAGTTTCAATGATTTCCCCTAAGATTTAGGTGACCCCTAAGCCATATTAGATTTATTACATTATGGTTTTACTACATTAACCATTACCTAACTGTAGTTCTTAATTTATTTAAAAGGATTATTATAGGCTGTTGATGATGATGATGATGATGGTAACACATACATTGTTAAACAGACAGGCAGATGCCATCTGATCTTGTTGTATCCAGTCTTCTCCTCTTAACATTATTAAAAAAAAATTAATAATATGGCTAAAGACGGTAAAATGTTTTAAGATTTATTTTCGTAATGCAGGCTACTGCTTGGATACTGCAGACATTCATTTGGTGTCACCACTTCTCATTTAATGCCTTGCAAGCTGGTTTATCATTTAAATAAAGAAAATAAACATATACTTTCTCACCATAACAGCTCTAATTTTGGCAGCGGTGGTAACAAACAGTTCTCTGTAATTGGGTTGTGGTCTGCTATGAGTGACGTCAGGTGTCTAAAGTGGACAAGTGTATCAAGATTTCTGAAAAAAACATGTATTATATGTTTAACAGTTATTAATATGGGTTTTAATATACCTACACAATTAAACTAAGGTAGTTTTAAACATACGTAATTTTGTTGTGACTGATATCCAGATACTTGATGTGATCCGAAAATCTCTCCACTATGGTTCTTGGCAGTTCATAAAGATTTTCATATGCTAATGTCAGTTTTGCTGGATCTTCATTTTCAGAAGAACCCTCTGTAGCCCTGGAAATTATAATACTGTATAAAAGGCTGATCAAGTCCAAATAATATATGCCCAAATAACAACACCTATTTTACATATCAGTACAAAACCAACAAGATTGTTTTCCTTACTTGATTATGTCAGGTTGTATATTTGATTCCGACATTTCGTTTACAGAGTCGATTAGAACATCTCTGGAAATATCCACGGATATCGTCGCCTCTTCACAGTCTTTTGATGTGCTGGGAAAGCTGTTAGTCATAATATTAATATAAATCTATTAAAATTTTTATGTATTTAGTGAAAGTAAAGACAGTACACGCATGATCAAGAGATATAGATACAAAGGAAATGTTGCTTTCCCTTGCCCCTAAGAAAATAATCAAAAACATTTCTTTTAAAATCCCTTTTGGTGGAAATTGGAGTGTCTTACCTACAAGTTGATTAAAAATTAGTTGTTGTTACTTCAATCAATCAATCCATTTATTGTTAAAATGCATAGCTAACACCAATACAATTCATCTAACAACTAATTTTATAAACAATTTAATTCAATTTTTTTTCAAACATTAATTTGTTTGGCTAACAATAATAATATGTCAATGTCAACTTGACAATTCTGTAATTTTCGGTCACGGTTCATTACTCAGAAGGTTCATTAATCTCAAAAAGAAAATGGTTAAAAGGCGTTTTTTTTATAAATTTTGTCATTTTTAATATTTAATTATATATGTTTAAAAAATTACATTACTATTTTGCAGGTAATAATAATAACAAAGAATTTGATGTTAAAAGAATAAAATATTATAATTTGATCAAAATAACAACATGTAAGTAGATACCTACATACTGTAAGATTAATATTCAAGTTTGATTATGTAAAAATGTGAGACCAATATATTTTATGATCTTTTTTGCTGAGCCCACCCATATCTATTGACGTGGTTCGGGTTACTTTCCCAAATAGCAATCAATAGGTATCTAAGATAAGGATAATGATTACGTTGTTTGCAAAACCTACTGAAGTGAATAATGCACGTAGCCTAGTATAACAACTATCTAGTTTATTCGTCAAGATTCATCTGGATTCGTCTACACTCGATAAAAGTCAAATTTATAAAACATAGGCACAAAGATATTCACTAGCTTGATATTGAATTCTTTAAAAATAGATCATTTAATTAGTATATAAAGTATAAAAATATATCTTTCATTAAAAAAACGCTTGAATTTAGCAATAAATCATACGTCTGTCAAAAATAAATAATAAGGCCCAACCTAAGGACTTACATCAAATTGTTAACTGCTGCTCTACTTGAATCCATTTTTTCATACACTATCACTATAATACTTAATATAAGTAATTTATTTTTGACCAATCTTAGCAAATTAGAATAACGATATTATAATGCAAACCAACCGCATAGGTGGGTACCTACTCTGACTGTCGTTATCAGTACCACGGATATATAAATAATATTGGCATCGTTTCGTATGCCCGATAGATAAGAAAGTTTAGGTTCAGTCGAATGAATCGTGTTGTAAGTATCTCTATATCAAATTTATAATAGAGGACAAGGATCATTGTTATAGTAATAACGGTTTTAATTACTACACAACATTCTTTTAGAAATACTACTAGTTACAGAAAAGCGCTTGGCCATCTTTTCGTAAGTGACGCTAAGGTCGTACAGTGAAATCTTATTTTTAGCTGTATGTCTCTGAACCCAGCTAGTAAGCTAGCATTAAAATTATTGTTATATTATTACTTAGACAACATGATGGTAGCTTGCCAGGCAGACTTCGAAAAAGTCTTATCAATCATATCACAATGAAACTGAGTAAAGTATTTACTCCATGACATCGAACCCAGGACTTCTGAATATTTGTGAGCTGTAATCTTACCACAATACCACAGAGCACGGGCTTTTAACTCGGGAAACATTAGCAACTTGATTCTTTTTTATTATAGCGTTCGTTGTAAATAGATAATTAGATAGACAGTATTCGAAGTAAAGCGTTTTGCAACAATACAATTATTTTGCGTGATCATCATCATCATCATCATCATCATCAGCATCATCATCATCATCATCATCATCACCATCATCATCATCATCATCATCATCATCATCATCATCATCATCATCATCAGCTCATTTTATGTCCCTACTGCTGGGGCACGAGCCTTCCCTATCTATGGTTGGATAAGGAGAAGGGGCCATAAACCACCACGCGGGCCCAGTGCGGATTGGTGGTTGTTAACGACTGCTAATGCAGCCGGGACCAACGGCTTAACGTGCCTTCCGAAGCACGGAGAAGCTCGAGATTATAAATTTTTGGTCACCCATCCGATGACCGGCCTTTGCGAAAGTTGCTTAACCACAGCACTCGCAGACCGGGCGTGTTAATCATTGCGCCATCGAGCTCCTCAGAATTTTGCGTATAAGACGCTTATTATCAAATAAGCTCATCATCATGATGAAGACTAAAAAATAATCAATCAAAAATAACAGCAATCAGGCAATAGACTAAAGATAGTAAGTAGGTATGCCTTTTTGTATTTTTATAATATGTTTTCATATTTATTTATTTATAATAGGTGGATTACAGTCAATACAATGTTAGAATGGAAAGTTCCTATTCTGATTAAAGCTATCCTTATGTGTGTAAATTTTTACTTTTTATTTTTAAGTTCTAATAATTCCTGCACTAAGTCAAAATTTGTTTAAAAATAAAATACAGTGAAAAAATTAAACTTAACCGACTCAGCCAGGAATCGAACTTGGATCTTCCGCAATCCGGGCGGCTGCACTGACTGCTATGCTACCGGGAAGGCTGACGCTTACGTCTTACGCTGAATTTTGTCACTGCTTTTTAATTTCTTGTGCTAATAGCGGCACAGTGCGCCATCTATCTAACGGTTATTGCAACCGATGGCTATGCAAATTCATCTTTGCAGATGAAATACCACAGATTTGATAACGCAACGCTGTAGTAACTTTTATTTTTATTTTTAAGTGCTAATTACTGCACTGAAGCTAATTAAAAAAAAATAAACGCCTACCTGACCAAGCCAGGAATTGAACCTGAGTCTTCCGGAATCCGGGCGGCTGCACTGACCGCTATGCTACCGGGAAAGCTGACGTAATCCGCTAACAGATAGATGGCGCACTGTGCCAGCACAAGAAATTAAAAAGCAGTGACAAAATTCAGCGCTTACGTCGGCCTTCCCGGTAGCATAGCGGTCAGTGCAGCCGCCCGGATTGCTGGAGACCCAGGTTCGATTCCTGGCTGGGTCGGGTAGGCGTTTAATTTTTTAACTGTATTTTATTTAAAAAAAATAACTATATGCGTGTAGACTAGATTTTAAAATAGTGAACAGTAGCGTATTATTTTTTTACATTTAGGCTGGAATATAAACCCTTACCCTTTACCGTTGATTTAGAAGGAATAAAATAACGAAACGCAATCCTATCTCAGCATGCGAACAATACGCGCTGACACGTCACTATCATCTGTTCATAGTCTATCTGTCACTGTCAGATTGCGTTAACAACAACATTAGTGTAGGTAGGTACATAGTTTCCAACTAACAACAAGTTTTTTGTGGTATTTTTATTGCAGAAAGCACGACCAAATTGTAACAACGCTGTATTAAAACTATCTCAAGATATGGACGTGAGTATTTCCTTAAAAGTATTAACCTAACTATTTGAGCTATTTAATAATAAGAATATCCAACAATCGAAATATTTTCTTTTAGGAAAGCAACATTCCCATTGATATCAACATAGGGAAGCTACAAGACTGGCTGGTTAGTCGTCGCCACGTGAAAAAAGAATGGCAGAAAAACATTATAGCTGTAAGGGAGAAAATAAACAATGCTATTCAAGACATGCCAGCTCACGACGACATAGCCGCTCTGCTGTCTGGAAGTTATATTAACTACTTTCACTGCTCGAAAATCATAGATATTCTCAAAGAGACCGAAGCTGATACCAAGAACCTCTTTGGTAGATATGGCTCTCAAAGAATGAAGGACTGGCAAGATGTAGTGAAGAGTTATGAAAAAGACAACTTGTATTTAGCTGAGGCAGCACAAATGTTAGTCAGAAACATTAGTTATGAAATACCTGGGTTGAAGAAACAGATAGTGAAGGAGGAACAGATGCAAGCTGTAAGATAATGTATATTTAATAAATACTTTGACAGTTACTTTGATATGTATAGAAGTTTTTGTTTTATAACTATAAACTTGCTGTTTGTTGCTTGTGTTGTAACTTATAACTAAAACCTCGGCAGGCCCCACTAAGATAAGATAAGATAAGATAAACTTGCTGTTGCTATGTTATCAATGCAAGGTCTATGTAATTCCATTAACCAATGGTATAACTTCATTTAAATTTACAAGTGTATGTAAATATAAGTATTCTTTCATTGACTATAATTTAATTTTAATAAGTGTAATAACTTTAAAAATATGTAAAAAAACTCCATATTTGTTTTAGGAATGTGAAAAGAAACATGCAGACTATCTGAAAAATGAGGCGTCAAGCAAATCTGAGTTTTTAAACCAATGCAAACAGCTCGGTATCCAAGGAGAGAAGATCAAGAGAGAACTGGTTGACAGGCTACAGGAGTTACCAGAAATTTATGATAAGGTTTGTTAAAAAAAGCTGATGTACTGCATTGCACATCCGACTAGCCAAAACTGTAAAATTTCTTCAATTAATGTTCAACCATATACTATTGATATAAAGTACTGAGTCTATTGAGGACATTTCACAGTTTGAGATTGAGGAAATTTCACAGTTGGAGGTAGTTTGATGTGCAGTTGTTTGTACCTACATAATAGCACGAAGATAATCATATTTATTAATTTTCAGATTGGCCAATCACTCAAACCTCTTCTCCCAGGTGTTGAGCTATATTCAGCATTCACAAAGTATGTGCTTGGGGAGAGAGCCACAGAAGTGTTGCCGTTGTTGCAGTATGTGGTGGAGAATGGCAACACTACAGTTTACGAGTGGAGCTACGGGGAGCCACCGTTAAGTGTTGAGCCGGATCCTATACACATTGAGTTTGATGATGAGGAGCAGGCAGCCGGTGATCAGGTTGATGATTGATCCTTAATAATTTAATTTAAAACATCAAAATTTCAGTTGTCTCTCCAATTTATGCATATGATTGTGAATGATTCTTTAACTAATCATCTACGGTGAGCACTGATTTGTGTCCTAAACAATTAAAATTCTATTATGTCTGTATTCACAGCAAATAACAGGTTAAATTACAACGTTATGGCTGTTCAACATTATTTTAGCAGTTCAGCCAGTGTTATTTAAATATATAACTTTTAAGGTAAAAGGTGCGCATTGTTCATACTTTGCTGGTTGAAACTTACGGTCTAGCCATGCAACAGAGCAAATGAAGTGCTGCAAGCGAATTCTTTTCATTGAGCGGTCGAAACTCTCAGCTCAGTAGTTAATTGGTATCCACACTCCATACATTTAGCTTGTCATTTAATTATTGAATATAACATTAATATTATAATTTTGATTTTAATATAGTTTCAATATTAAATTTTATCATTTGTTATATTAAATTTGAATTTGTTTTATATCTGATTACAGATTGACTTCGGGGATGCAGGTATTGATTTTGGTGCCATAGACACGGCAGCACTGATAGAGTTCGGTGACGGCGACGGCGCCGCCGAAATCGACTGGGGCAACATAGACAATGTAGCTGTGGGAGATATTGTGAGTTTTTAGAATAGCGACTGGAGCGAACTGGTTACCACAGAACAATTGAATTCTATTGTGTCTGGCCCCGAAAGCGTCTGTGTATCTACAATAGAATAGAAAAACTTATTCATAACCACTTATAATAATAACAACAACATGGATAAAAGATTTAGAACTAGTGGTGTTGAATCGGTCTCCACTAAGCATGATTTTTTTCACCAAGTACAATTTTTTTGTATTTAACGTTTGAGCGACAAATAATTGTAAAATTAAATACATTACTTAAACATTTTAATAAGTTTTGCGGGTCGCAGTTTTACTTATTCTCGTGTTTGTATTGTTTGAATGGAGAATAAAACTCGCATAAGACACTTTACACCCTGACATTATCCTTTATTTTATTTTCTTCTTTTCGGATTAGCAGCGAACCATCATATTCTTTCCGACCAAAAAGCTGCCACGTCAGTAGCACTGTCTGCCTCGACCAAATCGTCAATAGAGCAGAAAGTACTGCAGGATAGTTGAACAGGTTTTGCATCGACTGCGGCGAGGCTCTCATTCGTTCGTGCTTGTAAGGAACCCTCAGTTACAGTTTTCTTGGAGTAACCATGCTTCATGGCCCGTTCTTCCTATCCATCCATAGGGAAGGCTCGTGCCCCAGCAGTGGCATAAAATGAGCTGATAATGATGATGATGACGATGATGATGAACCATGCTTCAACACCAGCTCATTTTATATCTCCATTGCTAGGGCACGAGCCTTCCCTATGGATAGGGAGAACGGGTCGTTAACCACTGATAATGCATTGGCTGTAAACGACTTAGCATTAGCATGCAACCAACTGCTTTACATGCCTTCCGAAGCACGGAAGAGTTCGAAATGATACATTTTTGGTCATGTTACCTGGGCCACGTTGACTGGGCGCGTTGACCACTGCGCCATTGAGTTCCTTAAACTCAACAATGGTATTATCGATACTGTCCTCTAACAGGCAACCAATTAAAATGTATGTAAAAGCTACAACTTATGGTAAACCACTCCAGGATCTCTCAGTGGACATGGCGGCCGTCTCACTGGACGAGTCCGGCATCGTGGTGGAGGAGCAGGGCGTGGGCGGCGGCGTGGCGCGCGGCAAGGACGCCCTCACGCTGCTTGACAACCCGTCTACTAGGAACCAGCTCATCGACCAACTGGTGGAGGTGGGTACTGCCTTCTGTGTCTGTTCTGTGGATTTTGATGTAGTCCCTCAAGCACCTCGACGACCTTTCTACTAGGAATCAGCTCATCGACCATCTGGTGAACCAAGAGGTGGGTACAGCCTTCTGCGTGCCTAGATCTTAGGGTTGATGACTCAAGCAGTAGAAACTGCGAGTTGTGCCCTTCGTTCAACGAGCAGTGGGCGCGCTTGACAGCTTCAATCACCTATCTGGAACATAGGGGTGTTCATGGCGCAACTCTCTTGTGTCACTAGTCTTATGAGTACTGGATAAAGAATGCGCTAAGGTGGGTTCTATTCTGGCGTTATGACCTGATGTAGATGGTTCTCTGTGCGATCTTATCTTATCTTATCTTAGTGGGGCCTGCTAAGGTTTCCCTCTCCCAGTAACACTTCGACCCATGGGGATCTCTTGTGCAACCCCATCCTTTCACTCTTCTTCCTCTGTAAAGATAGATGCTATAAGTTTGGCAACGTCCTTAAGAGCGAAGAGCCTGAAGTCCTCCGGTCTCGGATAAGCCGACCCCAGGAGTCCCATTCTTTTCCTAGCCAGAGAGTCGCAGTCACACAGTAGGTGCTGCATTGACTCCGTTTCCTCTCCACATGCCCTACACAAGTTATTTGTTGATAGATGCATTCTGTGGAGCATTTGTTTTGTGGCATAGTGCCCTGTCAAGGCACCGATGGTTAATCGGGCCTGCCTTCTACTGCCTCCGCATATGAACTTACTCCGTCCTAAGGCGTTTTCACCTAGGAGCGAAGAGCCTGAAGTCCTCCGGTTACGGTTGGTAGTGGGTATAAATAAGTAAGTATAGTATAAGAGAAGTAGTATCTTGAATAATCGTATAAGCTAGTTTAGTATCTACCCTGTCTTGTGAGTCACATGTGATACATAACAATTTATTTTTCTATTTGAAAAAAAAACGCCACGATTGCATAGTTGGCAGTGCACCTGACCCGGCCTGTCATGGGGTGCAGGTTCGAATCCCGTTCGTGGATTTTTTTTCAACACTTTGTCATTTTTTCAATTTGTATTTTGTTCGCAATAATATTTGCGTAAAATTATATGTACAATTATCATTATTTTTCTATTGTTGTCAGCTATGGGTTTGTCACGATCCATAGCTTTCATCATTTGAAATACAGGTTTATTTTTAGCATGAAAGGTGCCTGACAAACGGACGCCACAGTGTAAAGTTATATCTAGCTTTAAGAAGTGAGGTCATAAATATTTCTATTTTTATTTGTTTATTATATTTTACATGGTCATACTTTCACAGACTGATAGTAAAATGACTAGAAACATCACTAATAGCTCATCCTTACTCTCCAGCTCGAGTCGTTCCTCAAGATGCGCTTGTACGAGACCAACACGTCAGACAGCCAGAGCTTCTCGCTCATACAGCAGCTGCCGACCGAGAGCTGTTCCGCGCTGGCCAGCATGCTGGCCGCGGTGCAGGTCGCAGCTGGGAGGCTCACTGCGCCCGAGAGCAACCACCTTCATAACGTCAAGCATTCGCCCAGGTAGTGACAAAGAGTTTTTCATCCCCCATCTCGGAAAGAGTATTTTTGCTCTTCGATATCTGAGTGCAAAAGCCGTTTTTATCCGCTAGAGGATAAAGTAAATTCAATTTAGAATGTCGTGTGCACTAAGTTTGTGAATTTAAAACATCATTAAACCTATTTACTTCTACCTCCATGGTGCCGAATTTATCAGTACACAAGTCACTAACACCAACATTACAGTACCTACAACAAAAATATTACACTCAACTTAAGTAACTGTAGCAACGTTACTTTCAATTTTTCTTAATTATATCTAAGTATTACCTATTTGTTATAATTTAAAGATTATTCTGTAATGCTTACCTACCTATCATAATGTAGTAGTTAATACCTAAACTGTAATAAAAGTATCTTGTGATTGTAAATGTTTTTTTTTGGATTTAGTCATTTCCTCGCTGAGGTGGGATGAAAAGTTACGTGTTGCACTCGAGTGCAAAGATTTTTCACCTCGTGCTCTTTTGATTCCCTCGGTAACGCTCAGGATTCTAATTTTTTAATCACTTGCTGCGCTCGTGATTCAATTTTAGAATCCTTTGCTTGCTCGGTCATCAAAATTGAGCACGCGGTTAAAAAGCAACTTTGCACTCTTGTATAACAAATAACTATTATTCACTGTGAGGCTTTATGATGATTATTAAACTCTCCTTATTGATTATGCCGGGTACATTGACTCATAATAGTTATAGACGACCTCCTTGGTCGAGTGGCTTGCACACCGGTTTTCATGGTGTCGCTATCTCTGAGGTTCCGGGTTCGATCCCCGGTCGGATCAATTTAGAAATACCTGTTTTTCTATATTGTTTCGGGTCTGGGTGTTTCCTATGTATAATAAGTATGTATTTAAGTATATTAAGTATGTTTATCCGTTGTCTAGTTAACCATATAACGAGTTTCTTAAGGAAGCTTTTCTTGGGGCTAGATAATTGGTGTGAGTGTGGGCAACATCTATCTATCTAGTTACATTTTTTTTATCTTCTTCTGGATGCCTTTGCAAAGGCAAAGACATACAGCCTCCTTAAAAAAATTCTTACTTTTGGTAAAAGGCCAAAGCCTTCGTTTTTAGTTTTTTTTAGTTTGAAAGCTCTACCAAAGGGCCTAAAGAAAACTTTTATATTTTTTATTTTTTTTACATGTTAGGGTATGAAAAGGGTTCTAGCTCATACAGCCTGGTTTTCAGTTAAATATCGGGCTGAAAAGCTCCTATTACGCTCGGGTTGATTGACGGTAAGACATGTCTTATGCCCCCAAGCTAGTTACTTACCACTACTTCTAATAGTTATCCAACTCCGTCGCCATAATAGCCATGTTATTAGCATTTGTCTTCTGCCACCTTCAATCTTATCATCATTCAAAGTCGATCGGAAGGTCAAGCGTTTTCGCATTATGAAGTAATAAAAAACCGTAGATATAAAGAGTTGTCTCCCCCACAGGTACGTGGACGTGTTAACCGCCCAGCTGAAGCAGAAGCTAACTGTGTGCGATAAGCTGGCGCGGCTAGCGGCGCGCGCGGCCGACGCCAAGGCTGCGGCGGCGGCGCGCGCGCAGGCGCTGCGACCGCTGCTCGCGCGCATCGTAGACCGCACCAAGGAACTGCAGGCTAACGTGAGTGAACTCCTCTTTGATATTTATTTTATTTATTTATTTATTTAAGAACAGCTAGCAAAAATATTCACAGAAACAATGCATTGGTACACTTCAAAATTTAGAAGCTACAGTGTTGTCTTATGTATAAGCGGCCAGGACATGTAATTTATTTAGTTTATGCAACAAGTATTTGACTTATAAGTTCAGAGTCAAAGAGTGGAGAGTGAATGTTTTATGACTATTTATGTTTCCACCATACTCGATTGGTAGTCATGGGGCAGAGGAAATAATGTGTGATCGTGCCAAAGTCGCTAAGCAACAAAAAAAGGTCGTTAGGTTTTAATGGGTAAAACATCCTCATATCATCTAGAGGGTAATCTGTACTAATATTATAAAGAGGAAAGCTTTGTGTTTTTGTATGTATGTATGTTTGCAACGAATAAACTCAAAAACTACTGGACTGATTTTATAAATTATTTCACCATTAGAATGCTACATTAACGCTGAGTAACATAAGCTATTCTTATAAACCAGACGTGAGAAGGATTTTTTAAAAAGAAACAAAATTTTAACCTTACCAACTGCTAAACTTTAATTATTTAATTAATGCAACACAAATCGACAAAAAAATATGAGTAACAAATAGCCACGCAAAACACATCCAGCACGAACGTCCGCCGCCGAAAAAGTGAGGAGCCGCTCCGCCTGTGCCACTCAGGCGCCGCGTCCCCACCCAAGCCGCTCACGTCATGTTACGTCACTGTGACGTAAGCCACTTGGCCCCGCCTCCTGACTGGATGTTTCTAACACTATATTTAAAAAAAAGAAAAAAGAAATGTGGTACGAAATCCGCCGGGTCAGCTATTAGGTATATACATAAAGTATTTTTCTCACGTTAAAAAAAAGATTGGTACTTAGTCATTATGCAGTGTTAGCTGTGTATAACACTAAACCAAGCAATTGCAGGCGAACGTGCAGACGAACCACTTATATTTCCACCATGCTTATATAAAGGTAGATTGCCCATTAAAGGGGGGGCTTTAAACTATTCTGAGCATGCCGCCCATAGTGGACCGCCGCGAGGGGGGTGTCATCGGAAGTAGTCTGTGATGTCCATATTCCCAATCATCATCATCATCAGCTCATTTATGTCCTCACTGCTGGGGCACGAGCCTTCCCTATGGATGAATAGGGTGAATGGGCCATAAAACACCACGCGGGCCCAGTGCGGATTGGTGGTTGTTAACGACTGCTAATGCAGCCGGGACCAACGGCTTAACGTGCCTTCCGAAGCACGGAGGAGCTCGAGATGATACATTTTTGGTCACCCATCCGATGACCGGCCTTTGCGAAAGTTGCTTAACCTCAGCACTCGCAGACCGAGCGCGTTAACCACTGCGCCATCGAGCTCCTCATAGTCCCAATACATCTCCGAAAATGCCGAAACCGTACTCCTTTTTATTGTATGCTTCCCTGCGACACAAACGTGTCAGTAGCCTAAATCATCATCAGCGTGTAAACATTCCAGGGTATAAACGGTTCAAACTTTACCACAAGAACGATGATAAATGGGGACAAAGAGTCACTAAGCGAGTCGGTTCAATTCAAGTTGAATTTCTTTTCCCATGCTTTAATTACAAATCACGGTTTTCTGTGTAGAAATAAACTTTTATATTTACATATTTGTAATTCTTGTATGTTTCAGATTGAAAGCGACATTTCGAAAAAGTACAAGGGCAGGCCGGTCAACATAATCGGCGGGGTGAAGTTCTTATAAGAATACCTGCGTCATAAATGTGATACTTTGTAAGAATTCGTTTACTTTTATGTATATAACAATTATATTTTATGTTCATAAAATGTTGAGGATTTTTTTTCACACTCCTTATTAATATGTTGTTTTTATTTCCTAAATCAAAGGAGTATATTCGATTCTACACTATTATAAAACACGATTAAAAAGGAACTTTGTGTTACTTTCTTATAGATTAATAATTAATTTATATTTTTAGATTAATATGTACTTATTATTACTTTATGAAGAACGTCGTTGGTTACAAAATTAGTAAGGTTCTATATAAGCTTTAGTAGAAGTACTTTAGTACAAAACATCATTATTCATTCGACCAAAATGTATGGAACAGCTGAATTTTATTTTCGAGTTAGGGAGTTGGTCCAATAGTAACAAAAAGGGGTCCATATAAATACCTTACAGACTAACATACATACAATATAAAACAATTTTTGTTAGTAGATATATAAGGGTGCAGCGCGGAATTTGAAAATTTACGTGTTTTTAAGTCACTGGTGCTAGGCGCTGAATAGGTCTTATACATTAAAAGGACTAGTGTAGGTTAGCTTGATCCTTTCACAAGGTCATGGTTGTCTTGGAATTTGAAACAAATACCCAGAAACTGCATAAACAATACGTAAAATAATGATATCTAAAAACTTATTTCTTCAGCAACTTTGTAAATATAGCACAAATGAAACAATGATCCGACATCAAAATGTTTGTATTGATATTCCGCAGGTCACTGTTGTCTTATTTTTCAATTAAAAAACATGAATATGAAAATATTAAGACTTTTATAATTTTTTACCCAAACGCCTATGATTTTACGAAAGTAAACATTGCTCTAATTAAATCACCAGCCTACTCTGTACAGATATTAATGTGCGTGCGTATTCGTAGTCGTGCGCCGTTGTCACACCGCTGCCACGCGCCGCTCGCTCGCTATCATAAAGAAACTTGAAACTCGCAGTTTTGCGTCCGCGCTGCACCCCCTTAAGCACTAGCTTGTACTGTTCCGGTGGTGTTGATGGGTAATATTCCGTGGAAGCGCCGGCACGGCCGTTGACGGTAATAAAGGTGTTATGAAACGTTTTATATTATGAATATTCAAAGAGTCTGTTTAATTTAAAAACAGACTCTTCAGACACGAATACATCGAAAGAGATAAGAACATCATTTGGAAATGTTGATCCTTATAAGATTGCAGCACTATATAATTTGGCAATTTTTTAATACCAAAGCTGTTTGGTAGGTAATGGTAAGTATTGGGACTTGAACGTTATGTGCTCTAACATAATTGTTATGTTAAATATTGCTCATACCACTTAGTGCGGCCGCTTAGACCTTTAAGACTTGCAATCTATTTGAGGCACCTCTCGAAAACCATTATTAAACGTTTTATTTGATTAAGGCTGCACGGTACTTTGTTACAGACAGCTGCAATCTATCCAAAACTTTTAACTTTTTATTTTTAAGTGCTAATTGCTGCACTGAAGCTGAATTAAATATTTATAAAATACCACAGACCAAAATATAGGTCTGTCTAAAATACAGTAAAAAAAACGACGGGTTGCACTTTGGGAGTGCCGGAAGAAGTGAAAACTTGAATATTAACGTTGTGCATTTTTTATATTTTGGAATGGTTAGGGAATAATTTTGCACGAATTGCTTTAATTATCAGTATAAAAGTACTCTCATTTATGTGGTAGAATACAATATTTATTTATTGGGCTATCGTACGCAAATTTATATTACATTAAAAAGTTATATTAAGTTATATTAAAAATTTATATTACGCCGCGCCAGCTGTCTACTCTCCATCCGTCTTACGAATTTTCGATCAGGTCACGTGTCCTGACGCGACTTTAACATTTTTTACCCATTCCTCTACTCTCCATCCGTCTTACGAATTTTCGATCAGGTCACGTGTCCTGACGGTCACGTGTCCTGACGCGAGTTTAACATTTTTTACCCATTCCAAAAAAAGTGCACATAGCCGCTAAAGAAGTTTTCAATTCAAAAATTAAATGCCTACCCGACCCAGCCAGGAATCGAACCTGGGTCTTCCGCAATCCGGGTAGGCTGACGTAAGCACTGAAATCTTTTCACTGTTTTTTGACTTTTTACTGCTTTTTAGCTGCCATCGGTTGCAATAACCGTTGGATAGATGGCACTCTGCCGCTAAAAGGCAGTAAAAAAAAAAAGCAGTGAAAAAAGTCAGTGCTTACGTCAGCCTTCCCGGTAGCATAGTGGTCAGTGCAGCCGCCCGGATTGCGGAAGACCCAGGTGCGATTCCTGGCTGGGTCTGGTAGACATTTAATTTAATCCTAGCTGTTATCCACTTTAATAAAATTTTTAGTTATTTGTGACAATGAAAAGCAATTATTGATCACTGGTTCCAGTATCGAACAGTATCTAAGGTATGTGAACTTTTACTTAATGAATTAGAATAATGAACTGTCTTAGAGTCTTAATAATTATTATTTTTTATATGTGTTAACTAGTTGTGGAAACTTTACTGATTACTGTGTAACTTGTGTGTAACATTTTCATATTTACTATTTTGTATTGTTTGTTTCCCAAATAAAATAAAATAAAAAATAAAATAAAATTTTGGTTGGTGGTAGGGCTTGTTTGTCCGCCTGGCTAGCTACCACCATTTTATCTAAATATGTCGCCATAACATCAATGTTTGTAGCATTGTTGTGTTCCGGCAGCTAGAGATAAGATAGCCAGTACCTCACTAGGTGAGGATCCCGGGTTAAGTGCGCTTCCACCAAATGGCCTTATCATCACTTAATATCAGGTGAGATTAAGGCACTGCGCTTACCCGTAAATATTAAAAAAAAAAAAAAAAAACACTGGTGCCACTAGGTACATTATAAGAGTGGGGCTCATCTTAGCATGGCCACCATCACCAACTCTAAATCTGACTTTATTCCCTAGTCTGTCGAAATGCCATATATGGTACGTAACAATAAAATTGATTTAACCATTGTTATACGTTATTGACAGACGAGGAAATTTAGATAGCATGTCGATAGTATGTCAAAATATGTCAAATCTGTCATTAAAAATAGGAGTATTGTTAATGACTAAAGGAAAAAAATGTCGATCACTGGCTCTTTATTGAATTATTATTCTCTTTATTAAACATATATCTTAAGATATTTACAATATAAAATATTATAAAAAACTTAACCTAGGTTGCCACCGGCAGCGAGGATAGACTTGGGTCTTTAGCTTGGGCTATCGGTGTTTAGGGTTCCAGAGTGAGGAACCTCCTGACAATACGTGCCGTGTCAAGGAGCGTCATAATTATTATACTCTTTATTTAATATAAATTATCAGGCAGGCAGTTAAAACAACTGATAAGCGCTCTGTACTCTGTTAAACACCGCTGGTTATTATATTAACTTTTATTCTAACTTATTGGGAATATATTTGTCTAATCTGTTTTTAAACTGGTTTAGATTTGGTTTGAGACCACTTCAAATAGAAACATATTTTAAGAACTAATGTATTTTATTTTGGTTCATCCATAAATAACGGGATAGTAATAATAAGGATATGTATACACGGGGACCACCGGATATGGTAGTGGTTTGTAGCAGGGTTTACACCTTCTCCTCTTGCCGCAGCGACAAGACTTGGCGTCACAGTTCAACACCAATATTAGTACCACGAAGCACGTGAACAGAATTCGTAGCATCTGTAAAATAAAAGAAAATACTTTTTTACATATTTACTGTCTGCAAACGAGCAGGCAGGCTGCCTGATGGTGAGCGGTCACGGCCGTCCATGGACATCAGCAACATCATGATGTTGCTTAGTGTTGCCGATCTGAAGAAAATCTCTTTACACTCCTTTTGAAAGAGTCCATGTCGTAGATTAAACCCTCGCGCGCCATATGTACGCACGGTCGTACGTTAAGGTGGCCCGCTAATTATACCTACATCGCGGGACGGGTGGAAAACCTCGGATGGCAGCTCATTCCATAGTTTGATTGTACGTGGAACAAAGCTCCTCTGGAAGCGAACCGTTCGAGAGAACTCGTGTGGCGGCTCCACCTACCGCATACGCCGCACATTGACACGAAGCAAACACCTTCTCAACTGTGTCAACAGATGGCGCAACAAACGCATACCAACGACGTCGCCATACTACGACGATGAAATAGTATGGGAAGCCTGCATCGCGGTAACGAAGTTTCACCATGTCCTTCGCTATATATAGCAACTCCAACTAACATCCGTTGGACCTCGGTCCCCGAGCTATACCGCCCAGCTCGGAGGAAGATCTTCCCTTTGGCCTTCCTCAATGTGGCATTCCATCCTACCACCAGGCTTCCCTACACACGTATAGAAAGTAATGATTGATGATTAACCGCTGCTGTGGTCGTAGTTGGTTAGTGACACCAGTGTTCCACACTTTAAGTCCAGTCATCATCATCATCATCATCTCAGCCAAAGATGTCCACTGCTGTACAAAGGCCTCCTCCAAGGATCTCCACAACGACCGGTTTTGCTCGCATTCAGCGGCTTCTGGACAGGTAGGCTACTCTTGACGCAAACTCAATCTCAATACAATTCCAATGCGATTAATATGTATCGATATTGGGATAAGTTTCGCAATTTCGGAACGCCCCATTTCGATAATAATTTGTTCACTCAATTTCCATGCAATTTAATTCCAATGTAGCGCTATTATCGCTTTTAAGAGAGCGATTTGAATTTTTCAGATTTGGGATTGGAAATTGATTATTGCAATTGTGTTTCAAGAGTAACCCACCTGGAAAGGACTTAGCATCAACGTCAACGGCGTATACATCATTCACATTCGATTTAAATCCAGTGTTGGACGCCAATTTTCGTCACCGAAAAATAACATAGAGTTCATCATCATCATCATCATCAGCTCTTTTATGTCCCCACTGCTGGGGCACGAGCCTTCCCTATTGATGGATAGGGAGAACGGGCCATAAACCACCACGGGGGCTCAGTGCGGATTCGTGGTTGTTAACGACTGCTAATGTAGCCGGGACCAACGGCTTTACGTGCCTTCCGAAGCACGGAGAAGCTCGAGATGATTAACTTTTTGGTCACCCATCCGATGACCGGCCTTTGCGAAAGTTGCTTAATTTCAGCACTTGCAGACCGGGCGTGTTAACCACTGCGCCATCGAGCTCCTCAACATACCTTTGAAATACGGGATGATAGCCGGCTAATCGGTGGTCTGTATCCAATTGCTTAAGTTAAAAAACAATTGCTGATAAATTTAACAATTAAAGAAATTATTTGTCGATCACAAGTTTTTGTCGAAAACTGGTACTACTTCGCTGCTATTACTGTTCTGTAACTGTGGTCTATTGGTCAAACCATCGAACTCAGATAGAGAGGTTTTGCCAGTAACCAGCCACTAAGAAAGGATTTTACGGAAATCATACCCTATAATCATACCCCGTGTGGTGCCGGGGGTAAAGATGTATCATGGAACGTATTTTAAACAAACAACTAGTCCACTACCTGGAAGAACACTCCATAATTCATGATCGCCAATATGGGTTTCGGCCGAAACGATCAACGGGTGATCTTCTAGCGTACGTTGCACATCTCTGGGGTGAGGCTATTGACAAGCGTGGTGAGTCGATGGCTGTTAGCCTTGACATAGCCAAGGCTTTTGATCGGGTCTGGCACAAAGCTCTTCTCTCCAAGCTCCCGGCATACGGTCTGCCTGCTCAGTTCTGCAACTGGGTCGCTGGCTTCCTACATGAGCGGAGAATCCGTGTCCTGTCTGATGGATGCGCTTCGCGGTTCATGTCAGTGAACGCTGGTGTCCCTCAAGGTTCCGTTCTGTCCCCCACGCTGTTCCTTCTGCATATCAATGATATGCTTCCACTTGGAAATATTCATTGCTATGCAGATGATAGCACAGTGCATGGGGGATATAACGGTCACCCAGCGGCCGGGCGGGTCGAAACCGAAGTTAACCGAGTGAATCTTGTCATTGAGCTCAACCGGGTATTGGACCTCATATCTAAATGGGGCTCCAATAATCTTGTTGAGTTCAATGCCAAGAAAACACAGGTGTGTGCGTTCACGGCAAAAAAGTCACCATTCCTTCCCCTTCCAACTCTTCAGGGTACATCTCTAAGCCTGCAGAGCAGTATCAACATGCTCGGTATGACGATTCGCTGCGATCTAAACCAAAGAGACTACATCGAAGCCGTGATCAAAACAGCCTCACGAAAACTCGGTATTCTGAACAGGGTGCGGCGATTCTTTACGCCTGACCAGTTGTGCCTTTTGTACAAGACACAGGTACGGTCTTGCGTGGAGTATTGCTCGCACATCTGGGACGGTTCCGCAAAGTACCTTCTCGATGCTTTGGAGAGATTGCAGCGTCGCGCTGTACGCATTATCGGCAACGCAGAAGTCACAAATACTCTCGAAACTCTGCAATTGCGTAGAGATATTGCGTCACTCAGCGTGTTTTACCGTTTATACCATGGCGAGTGCTCTGAAGAACTCTTTGACCTCATCCCTCCTTCTCCCTTCCTCCATAGGAGTACGCGTGCTGCTCTCCGGAGTCACCGCTTCACAGTCTCAAATATTCCATCACGCACTAAGAAATTTGGTGACTCATTTTTTTGTCGCACTTCCAAAACATGGAATAGTTTGCCTGCACACGTTTTCCCTCCTTCCTATGGTATGGTCCTTCAAACGAGGCGTGAAGAGGCACCTTGTGGGCCGGCAGAGTGAGGGTAACTGATGCTGCGTTATTTTCACGCTGCACCAGTTGTCATCGCATCTGGATTCCATATTCACTTAACATCAGGTGAAATGGAGTCATTTGCCGTGCTATGTATAAAAAAAAAAAAAAAGAATAGCACCACCCCATCTCTTCCCGTGGGTGTCGTAGAAGGCGAGTATGGGACCATTCCAGAGGATGGGCAGCAGCGTCTCTCTGTGATTATTCTCACCTTACTGCGATCGCCAACCCGCCTGCCAAGCGTGGCGATTATGGCAAATTCCCCTCAAAATGATTTATCCTTGAGGGAGGCCTTTGTCCAGCAGTGGACGTCTTTTTGGCTGAGATGAACCCTAAGGGGGTTAAATAGGGGGGGAAAGTTTGTATCAAATTCCGTCAGTTTTGAAGTACAGTACATGAAAACTGATATTTGGCTTTTGAAAAGAAATAAAGAATTGCGGGTGTCCACATGGGCGGCAGTGATTACTCTCCATCAGGTGACCCGCCTGTTCGTTTGCTTCCTTCTTTTATAACAAAAAAGAGTCCCTGGGTTCGATTCCCAGCGGGGAGTACCAAGTGTGATTCATTATAAACGGGATTCTTACCTTGTTTTTTTGAGTATCTGATATTTTGACCAATTATTTATGCAAGTGACCATGACAGTTGTAAAAGTTATACGTGATGTGGTTATTGATAGGGCTTGCTTTAAATGACGGCCCCATATCATCCTGGTGTCATGTATGGAGAAGACCAGGAGTTTTTATTGAGTAGCCCTCCTTTCCGCTTGATATGGTCGGGGGCAAAGTCCTACATAGGATCTGCGTCTTCTCAAATAAATTTTCTACTTTATAAAGGTGGACTTAAAAGAGCTTATTTTGAGTCCACCTGGCTAGTTACTTCTATCTTGCATGCAGCGCTGGCCCTAGGATGGCCGTGTGGAGCAGTCGCTCTAGGCGCCCGGTGGCAAGGAGCGCCAAAATGCTAAATGCGAAAACAATGTCGAGCAACAAATATAATTTTGATAGCGCCTTTTGCGATAAAGGAAGACCGGTCTCAAGAGATGGAAAGCTGGAGTTGGTTATTAACTATCACATATTTCGTAAATTACTTACGTTGAAATAATTGTGTTGTCCCATAGTCAAGAATGCAATTATTATATCAGATTTCGATGCCTCGTGCACTCCAAATTTACCTATCAACCTATCTTAATTTTATATACGCATAAGTACATACTTTTAAAACAAAAATATATATTATACCAGCTAAATGACTTGAAAAACGATATGTATTTTAAATCTTATTATAGAAAAACTATGTTTACGATTGAAAACCGATTAAAAGTTAATTAATTTTTACATTACTACGAGTATTGGATTTCTTCAGTTCGCTCATTGATTCTGGCCATTGCGAATTTCAATCGATAAGAGTTCAAAACGTCATCTAGGTATAGAACGAGTGCCCTCTATCTACAGCTTCATGGTGCCCTCCGACTCGCATAATTTTTTAATCATAATGTGGTGTGACATAATGGGTGTACCGCATAATCCTACTCATCTTACGCAGAATGCATAATAAATGCTTATTAATTTTTGCATGGTTCAAAGCATATTATGGGGTGGTTGCGAGGATTGAAGCGACGAGCGTTAGAGGCTGGGAAAGCGCCAGAATCGAAATGTCCCTATTTAACTGATTTCTTGTTTAGGGATTTTGCTATGAGTAGTTGATTTTACAATCTGAATATTATTTAAAAAATCTTATTTATTATCTAAAATTGATGTAGGGTAGTAAGTACCACCAGTGTTCGGCAATAACTAGTGATCGACATTAACCTTTTAACAGGCAAAACACGTTTGAATATTTAATTTGTTTTCAATCTTATCTCAATCACATAAAGTTCAAAATGTGGTGGGAACATACATCCCTCTGGCCGTAAAAGAGTTAAAAAAACCGGCCAAGTGTGTGTCGGGCCACGCGCAGTGTAGGGTTCGGTAGCCCATCGGACTCTGAGAAGAGGGCTTTTATGAACATTTATTTAATATAATGATGGCTCATATACTTAAATGTAGATACTACCGGTGTCACACACCTGACAACGTTATTTAAGTAGTTCCCAATGAGGAATTTGTACTGCGCCAAGTACATTTTATAAGTTGGTCGACTGTTACTCGTAAACTTGTAAAGCCTACTTAGCTGTGCTAGTTTTCCTTTTAACTTCGTCATATATATACAACTACCGCCTTGACTCTAACAATTAAAAAATTTTGCACTCTAAAGCTTAATACTTCACAAACGGATGCCTTAATCAAAAAACTGTTCCCACAAACCTGCAATATTTTTAAAATTGCTATCCAACGACACCCCACACTAATGGGGTAGACATGAAAAAAAATTACATCCCCACTTCACGTGTAGGGAAGGTTTACTTCACCACTTTGTCGACGTGATTAATATGTATATCCGTGCCAAATTACAGCTTTCTAGTACTAAGAGTCTATGAGCTAGGCTGGGGACAGACAGACAGACAGACATGGCAAAACTATAAGGGTTCCTTGTTGACTACGGAACCCTAAAAACTAAGTAAGTTGTCGCAGCGGCCCAAAGTATCAACCTGGTCTGTCCTGTCTGTTGTCTGCCTATGGCCTTTACAGCACAACCAGACGTTTTTCGGACAGCGGAAAACTTTAAGGTTACCTCAAGCCGTTTGATCGAAACAACCTTAGAGGGTTTTTAAAGGAGATGGCATCACCTACTAAATTCTCCAAGAAGATCGGATCGGATCGAGAGGCCCCTAAAGGTAGGACCTCTGCTCGGGTTGGCCGGTTCGTGGGGGTGGGGATCCATCTCTTGCCAGTCATCCACGTGGAGCTCGCGCAAGTCCTTCCCAACCTAAGCAGTATGGTACCACCAAAGGCCGTCATCGGCCTCTAATTTGATCAGAATATTTAGAATCGCTAACAATAGTCTATTGAGGAAATTCGACAGTATGTCGTAATCTGGGGGCCGACCGCCTAACTCTCTGGCTTTCGATCGCTTTGAAGGCGAGGCGAGGAGGAGGCGTCATCTTGTCATTTCGAAAGGAATATGAAAGCAATATCAAAAGCTATAGGTTATAGTTTTCGATATTATTCAATATTATATTAGAAGGCGAGGCGAAGGCCTTGCCTTCAAAGCGATCGAAAGCGAAAGAGTTAGGCGGTTGGGGGGCGGATATGTAGACGTGTGTACCTAAGGAAGGTAAAATGCGACACATACTATACTTGTACGAGCTAGCTACGTACAGTGCATATTTCACCTGTACTCGGGTTACTCTTGAAACACAATTGCAATAATCAATTTCCAATCCCAAATCTAAAAAATTCAAATGGCACTCTTAAAAGTGATAATAGCACTACATTGGAATTAAATTGCGTGGAAATTGAGTGAACAAATTATTATCGAGATGGAGCGTTCCGAAATTGCGAAACTTATCCCAATATCGATACATATTAATCGCATTGGAATTGTATTGAGATTGAGTTTGCGTCAAGAGTAGCCTACCAGCACTGTAACGGGACTTCCCGTTAGCATGGGGATTAGCGTTGCCAGATATCACGCTTTTGGCGGGACGTCACTTTTTCACTTTTTCCCACTTCACTCTTTCCAGTCCGGGGCAAAGGTCCAACTATTTTTAAAGTTGGACAACTGCCCCTAGTAAAGACCCATGGTTCAACTAATTGGAAAGAGCAGTTGGACCACTGCCCCGGACTGACTTTTTCAACTGACCTCATTTGCACCATTTATTAAATTGTATTGCACAAACTAGTTCGCATTTACCTACCAACAGCGTTGTTCGTACTTTACCATTTTGTCATCGAAAATATTGTTTTTTTTATTTTATTTCTAAATAGATATAGCAGGTTAAACAATCTATCATTTATCAATATACCATCGGGCATCCCGAACAATACTACTGTACTGTACAACGCAGGAGAGAAAATAAGCATTTGGACACAAAAAATATGTTTATTAAAACATTTTTATTAATTTATCTATCCCCAAACATAATATGGATAATAATAATAAGTGTAAGGATAATAATAGTAAGGGTAATAGTAACTAGTGTTAGTGGCCGGATAGTAGTAATAGTAGTATGGGTAGTAGGGGTAATAATAGCAGGTTATCTTTTCGTTCTTGCCGTCACTGCGCCGAGTGACTTTGCAGCTTGGCTTCCGGTGGCTGGCCGCGTACGCTATCAGGTAAGTTATTAAAGTAACTGTAAAGAGAATTTGTAGCCTCTGAAAGAATCAAACAGAGTTAAGGTAGATAAGTTAAAAGTTATTATGATGCATTAAAAGTGATGAAGTTATGAAGCCCCATTAGTAATGCGACTCGAGTCCACTTTTACTCGAGTGTCTCGAGTGACATCGAAAAAAAACGTATTCGAGTGAAAAAATCGGACTCGAGTCACTCGCTCATCACTCGCCTAGACAAACAGGTTTAAACCAGCACGCGTACGTAACGACGACGAGTCAAGAAGAGTGCGTTGCTTGCTGTGTTATTTTAATTGTGCTACCTGAGTAAAAGTTATCGGCGGTGTTCATAAACGTACTTAAATAAAATAAAAACACGTAGTCTTGTTTTTGTCTAATATGAGTGACGATCAAAACTCGGTGGATGAAACTTTTAATTTTAAATGTATGTTTAATATGTGCATTCTTCAATAATTTTTATATCACGACAATTTCTGTCCATGTTATAATATAAATAATACATCATTATTGAGTTTGTAACTTATTCCTTACAGAATATTCTATTTTGTTTCCAATATTATAATATAATTATTATTAATGTTGATTACAAAAAATTAACGAGTGTTGTAATACTTGCAATAAACTTTTGATTTATTAAAATTGCAGTTTTATTTTGCTTTATTTATTTATTTATTTGTTTTATTTTACGAATGTGCCGAGTGTTGAAATGACTTGAGAACCACTCGAGTGAATCGACCACTCGAGCGTATTCGATTCGGTTCGATTCGTAACTCGGATGAATCGAGTGGCAAAATTTGACTCGAGCCGCATCACTAAGCCCCATGCTAGTCTGGGATGTGATTCGATCAGTTAAGTACTAGATTACCTTAGAGCATTAATAGATTCCCGATGAGCGCTCGGAAAATGGTAGGCGACTTTGGAGCCACGGAGCCACAATGACGTTTGTGGCGACGACAGTAAATATTAAGTACAAATATTTTGTAACCGTAATTTAATCTTTATACGTTTTTTCATATTTTGTTATTCGAAAGGGTATGAGTAATTTGGGGGTTTTTATTTTTGACGATGTCGCTTCAAAAAAAATATTTCATGTTAAAGATCTTATCCCAATAAGCAAAAAAATATTAAACAGAGTAAGTCTATCATGAGCAGATTTTGAGCTATTTCTTATTTAAAAAAAAAAATCAGTAGGTATGTATGTTGCTCTTGTAACATAATCTGCTCCTTTGTACTTTTCTAACTATCTTGATTCTCTAAAAAACTGAATGAAAATATACTGAAATTCCATTTCCACATTTACACATAAACAGGTATACGGATAGCAAACAAGAGTCGATATCTCAAAAACTGCCTAATACTGGGAAATGTTGTCATAATATTTTTTTTATGTCTTGACAAGTTCTTTTAAATAAAATTGAGGCGCGACAAGCAAAACATATTTAGGTAATTTAGGTACATAAGATGGTGGTAGCTAGCCTCATTATTAGCTCATTTTATGTCCCCACTGCTGGGGCTCGAGCCTTCCCTATGGATGGATAAGGAGTAGGTACGGGCCATAAATCACACAGAGGAGGCGGAGGAGGCTCGAGGTGTTAATTTTTTAAATACGTAATAACTTAAGACAGGGTCCCTTAAGTAGGGACTGAATAAATTAACCGACTTGGTATTACATGGATCTCACAACTTTTTACGGTAGAAGAACTGAGTTGCGAGACTTGGTTTTTTTACATATGTTTTTGATGGCTTTATTATTTTCTTGTCCAAAGAAGTTGGGTTCATATTTAATTTTGTATTTATTTTGATAATAAATAACATAAGAACCAATGCGAGCTTTTGCCTGCTATGTAGATCATGTTGAATTAAAATTCACGTGTTTTTTGTAACTAATAATTTCTTAGAACCCCCTATATCAAGGCTGGCCAAACCCAGGCCCGTGGGCCACAAAGTGGCCCGCCAAGGTATTTGGATTTGCCCGCCAGCACTTCGGTTGGCCAGCTAGCATAGGCATAATATGGTAAGTATTTGTATAATATACTTTTTGTGTATAATATTATGAATTGATATTTGGCCTGGGCACTGCCGCAGTCCATGAAATTTTGCCCACCTGGAAAATCTATTGGCCAGCCTTGCCCTATATCTAAGTCCATGCCATTCACTGCCACAGGCAAAAGTTAAGCAGTAGGTAATTCACAAAGAAACTTTACTTACGTTCATTTTTAAGCTTAAATTGATTATTGGATACATTCCAAATAATCCAAACATCTAAATCAAATTTATTAGCTTTGATTCAATTATAAAATTACATGCCGCGTCGATAGCTATTTTACCATCACCGACATAAAGAATAAAAAAAAACACACAACACACTTAATTTCGATTCGTACCATGTCATTGATACTTAAAATTGATTATTGATTTTGCATGGCATTGTAACAACGACCTCCGTAGCCGCTTGCACGCTGCACTTTCGGCGGCGCTGACTCTGAGGGTTCGATTCCCGGTCAGGTCAATGCCGAAAACGAACTTTACGATATTGTGTTGGGTCTTGGTGGTTGTGGTACCGTCGTTGTTTCTGATTTCCATAAAACGAATGCTTTAGCTACTTACCTTGGGATCAGAACAGTGTATGTGATGTCTAATTTTGTAACAAAGGTAAAGGTAAATTGTAAATCTCGGTGTGATGGTGGGTCAATTGAGTGTCTTGCGTCTTGGGCAAAATTTAGAGCATCATCCGATCTTCAATATTTTTGTAAGACCTTTACTGAGTCTGATCTTTGATATCTGTTAAAATATTAAGATCAAATTTTGAAAATTTGAAGGTAGCGGGATCCGTGGCACGATTTTTAGCTGTTGACCGACCGCAGGCAGTGGGGGGCCCAAGTAGTGCGCCAGCCACGTACGAAAGGCTCCCCCGCCACCTCACGAAAAAGCCTGGAATAGCTCCATCGTGCTAGTTGGCGACTGGAAGGGAGGACCCGGTGCCAATTTCCAGGGCGTCCCGTCTCCGCGGCGTCCCCGCGGTCTCCACATGAGTATTTTCATTAGTAGGTACATTGAAGATCACGAGTGCCGTGTTTGGTAACCAAACTGCGCCTGGCTGGCTTTTGATACCCCAGCAAAACCACCTCACCTCAATATGAAGCAGAAAGTTTTAAATTCCACTATGTCGCATTAAGTGCTTCATGTCATCATTTTTACTGGCTGGGAGTGGAATTCGGCGGCGGCGGCGCGGCGGTTTGTAGAACGTCGAATCCCTAAATCTTTAACGACCAGTTTGTTCTATTTGCTATACTACCGTGTTTGCTATGACATAATATACTTTACACCAAGTACTTAAAGAGATAGATGTTCCCATGGAAAGGTCACCGATGATGAAAGATTAAAGGGCATAACCGAGATACTATCTGACGGTGTGAATGGTCTCTACGCGTAAGACTGTATCACCCGGTTAAGTACTTATTACATAATCATTTGTGCACTTTGAGAAAGAGTTTGTGGAATTAATTATTGTAATTGGTAGGTACAGTCGCGATCATTAACATATTATTATGTATACACTTTTGACAAGAGTTTGGCTCTTATTCAATTTAATTAAAAGTTACATTGTTGACGTGTGAATGATCGTGACTATAAATATTTATAAAATACAGTGAAAACATTAAATGCCTACCCGACCCAGCCAGGAATCGAACCTAGATCTTCCGCAATCCGGGCAGCTGCCATTATGCTACCGGGAAGGCTGATGTAAGCACTGATTTTTTTTTACTGCTTTTCTGATTTTTTACTGCTTTCTGGCGGCAGAGTGCCATCTATCCAACACCGGTTATTGCAACCGATGGCTATGCAGATTCATCTTTACAGATAAAATACCACAAATTTGATAATACAACGCTATAATAAACTTTACTTTTTATTTTTAAGTGCTATTTGCTGCTTTTTCACTTATTTTTCACTGTATTTTATTAATATTTAATTCAGCTTCAGTGCAGCAATTAGCACTTAAAAATAAAAAGTAAAAAATCGTGACTGTACCCACTTGCGTGCTTGCCAACCTGTCATTTAAGGCGGACTGGGATTTCTCTTAAATTGTGTTTCAAGCTACCTTCATTTACGAAACTAATTAATTAGCATTGTCTCGACTGGTAACTGTTGAAGTTGGAGTTAAAGTTTGCTAACTATTAAAAGGTTATGATAAGATAAATGGGCCGAGTAGGAACAATAACAAATGATATAAGACACATATTGGGCATAGCAGGTAGGCTACTCTTGAACGCAAACTCAATCTCATTACAATTCCAATGCGATTAGTATGTATCGATATTGGGATAAGTTTCACAATTTCGGAACGTCCCATCTCGATAATAATTTGCTTTTAAGAGTGCCATTTGACATTTTTTAGATTTGTGATTGGAAATTGATTAATGCAATCGTGTTTCAAGAGTAACCCTACGGCTTCGAGTTTGATCGTGACTCAGTGCTTTGATTCTGGCGTTATCCCATTAGTCCAAAATCCCATAATAAAGCATCTAACACACAGGACGTTTTTAAATATCACAAATAAGGTTAAAATAAATGTAAACCTACTAGTGCTATTTAAATTAAATGTAAACCTATTAGTGCTATTTTGGTAATTGAATAATAAAACCCTTTTACTTTTGTACCAAATATATAAGACATTTCTGACACACCTACCTTCTACTTACCTATGCTGTGCACATCATAGGCACGGTAATGTTATCTACAGTATTGTAACTTCATATAAACGGACGAAGCGCGAGCTATACCTACGCGCTCGGATCTCGGCATGCGCTCGGCATGCAAGCGTCGCGAATGTGCCGCAGTGACGAAGGTACGGGGCGGCGCGTGGCGTGTTGTCTTTTACACAAGCGTGCGATTTTTTTGATTAAAATAAGTACTTACTTAATATGGCAAGGAGCAATTGTAGAATACATTGTGCTGTTTTTGGTTGCATGAATTCTTCAATAACGCATCCAGATAAAAACATTTTTTAGATTGTTTTATGATTGTTTTAAAATGTTTTTATTTATGTACTTACTAGTAGGTACGTAATTTAGATAGGTATTTAGTTTTTCCTAAGAAAAATGCCTGGATTAATAAATAAAGTGAATAGGGTAAAGGAAAATGATACACGAGTGAACTAGGTAGTTATAGGCGGTTAATGATACGGTAGGTACGCTCGTGTCAAAACCTCCGCGTTGTAGGTTTTTGGAAACATTATTGAATTAAACGATTGATTGATTTTAATATTTTAAACTAATCAAAAAAACAACAACGTCATGCATTTTTATTGAACATTTCCGATTTCTTCTGTCTAAATAAAAAAAAATAATATTTATAATCACAAAATACATTCACAAAACTAGATAGAAACTCAAAGTAGGCAGATGTAATTAAAATACTGTAGGTGAGCAGCGGGCAGCCCTATCGCGCGTATGTACCGCGCGGCTGTAGGCATTTATTTCAAAGATAGGGCCGGGTTACAATACTGTAGATAACATTACCGTGTCATAGGTAAGTGTGCTTCTGTTGCGACTTACGTAAATAAAACTTATACTTCGTAACGTAAATCCATAGTTAACGAAACTGGCGCACGACTGCTCTCCTTGTCTGTCTGTTATCATTACGATCTGTACCGAATATATTTAACTATTGTTTAAAACAATGGGCCCATTCGCACGTTTCGGTTTGGTTTAAAGTAGAGTCTTTGGATTATGTTTTAAAGCTGCTACGGATGGTTTAGGGTAGAGCCTTGAATAACGTCAAAAATAAAAAATAAAGTTACTCTAGTAGTAGTAGTACGTTGATAACGTTAGTAGCAAAGGTAACGTTGGTATTAACGCTGGCTTTTTACCGGTACACTACATACACGTACATACACCGTGACTGGCTAGACGACGGATGCGTTAAAGGAGGTGTATAAGAAGCCCACCGCCACAGAACCTGTTCCATTAAAAATGAAAAAACACCACCTTAAATATTTTACTTTTTTCCTAACTGAAATGGTTTTTCTGCTTATTTACAATTTACTACACCGGGCGAGCGAAGCGACTAGCGAGGCGTTGTCCGCGCGTGCGGTTGACCTTACTCGTGCGTGTAGTACATGCGAAATGCCGATAACTTTTTTAAAAACGCGTAATAACTCGCGTGTTTTAAAATTTGCTATTACCTTTTTTTTTAACTAAAAGGGATGTAGATAAGTTACTAGTTTACCTCCTTAAACGCGTTCGTCGTCTAACCTGTCACGGTGTATAACCTTCATGCGCGGACTGGCAAAACGCATTAAGTAACTAAAAAGGTAAAGAAACCTACTATCCTGCATCACCGCTACCTACCAGTTTAACTTTATGAAATTCAAGACAATCGCTACGCTGCGCTTCGCGATTGCCTTAAATTTCTAACCTATCACGTGACCTACAGGAGTAGGGCAGCTAGTATTTCTGTTGTCTAATAAAAAAAATAGAACACCAAGTATTATACTTACCTCAAAAAATTTAGACGTATAGTAATTATGTTCTTTACATTTATGCTGATAAAATTATGAAGACTATTATAGTGAATTAAAATTATGCCGATCAAACCATTATGGGTTTATAACACTCTGCTTATCATAATTTATGCGAGAAAACTTTATGCTGAAACTGTTATACCAAACTACATTATAACGAAAGAGATTATTGCGACTGAAAGGGCTCCCCGAGGGAAGAGGCCTATGCCGGAAGTGGGCTGATGATGATGGTACTACTTCAATTCTTTCTTCTGTGCTTCATGCCATGTCTAATGCTCGTGATCGAATGTCAAATACGAGAAATAGTCACTTAAAAGACTCTTAGGCCCGGTTTCACCAACGGCTCCAAAGCTTTTGGGTTACCCCTAACTCGTGTTAGGTAATGGTTACCGCAGTTAAACTAACACCTAACATAGTTTAGTGGTTACCTAAAACTTAGGAGTCGTCGGAGAAAACGGGCATTGTCCTACTAAATACCTACATTAATCAAGAATGAAAGTGCTTAGACCAATAGAAAACGTATCAATATAAATATGCTTTTGGATAAGTATAATAGATAGCTGCCAGTTGCATTGGTATTTAGATGACCTTTTCAAGCTTGTTAAAGGTCAAGCGTAAATAACCTTCCAACCGGTAGCTACTATAAAAAGCTAAAAATATATCTATCTTTAAAAAGCAATCTGCAATCTGTATCCCTCATTTTCTTCAGCATTGTCTTCCCGGTCGACGGGACACGAATGGTCGAAACACAAATTGAAACATATACCGAAGGGTTAATTTAGCTTATTGAAGCCCACCTGGGCCCACGCACGAGAATGGCTGACTTTAAAATAAGCTAAGTAGACATAACATTTTTATTAACCATTTAGTTTACTTAGGTAAGTTTTGTTCTTGTGAAGATACCTCGCTTAATATCCCAATAGTTTGCGAGCAACATTATAAAAAAAATATTACAGTCAGCAAAAAATGTCACTGAACACTTTACCACTTTGCCGAAGCAAGTAAATAATGTAAAATTCGATTGTCGACTTCTACATAGTTAAGCTATAGTACTAAAGTGGTCATTGTTTTTTGCTGACTGTACAAGAATATTGTATAAAAACTAAAATTTTAAAACAAAAATCTTTATTTACACTTATCGCAATATTTTACAATTCTTTGTAATTAAACAATAATACAATTACAATTCATCAACTATAATTTTGTGTCCATCAACAGCCTCACATAACAATCAACTGTCCAGTCCTGACTCTAACAAGTCCAACAATATTCATTAGCTGCTTCTATCTAGGGTTCCAAGACATAGAGCTTATACTATCTGAACATAAGTAAGTTCTGCAGCAGCCTGATAGGCGAGGATTTGCAGAGCGCCCTTCGCTTCGGGCAAGAATACTGCTTCACGCACATAGCAAACCTCCTATCACACTCGCACAGTCTACCAGCGCAGCCGTTGATGAACTGGTGCTGTGTCTGGTAGTTCTCGATGGCGCACAGCGGCTGTCCTCGGTAGCACTTCCAGTAGTAAGGCTGGAAGTAGACCGTGAAGAACGGACAGTACAGGTTCTCGTAGCAGTCATCGTGCATCTTGCAACATCTGCAAATGAAATTGATAATCGTTATAATGAGCACCAACATCAATGATAGTAGCATCGTTTTGTTCTGACAGTAAGATTTCCGTTTGCAGTGGAAACAATGGGTCCATGGGGGCCGGAGGCAAAGCAGCTGGTCAAAGAATTAAGTGCTCGCCTTATTGAGGCCACCGGTGACAGGAAGGCTGGCAGCTACCTTTGCCAGCGTATTAGTTTGGCAATTGAAAGAGGCAATGTTGCCAGCATTCTTGGGACCGTTCCCATGAGCCCACAGTTGGAGGACATCTTTTATTTAAAGGTTTTAATTTATAATTATTTTTTCTCGGTTTTTTAAAGTTAAGTTCTGTATTTAAGTTTGTTTAGAATAATAATAAGCATTTTATTTTAGATAGCCAGTTCTATAGTAATTTAGGATCCAGGTGGGGGGTACTTGAGGAGTCTAGGCCATAAGCCACCACGCTGTCCCAGATAACAATCAGGACAAGTTGTATGGCAAGTGAAGGATTATATCTTACGAACTTCATGAGAGAATTTGAAAAGTGACTTTGCACAGTTTCTTTTTTTTTAGCTAACCGTTATGCATGATTGGTTCTTATTAGTTAATTAACAATTTTCCATTAACTCATATATTAAAAATAGTAACTTTCCCATAAAAGCACAATAAAGACAGCATAAACATAATTAAGAATAAAAAACAATATTTATTAAATGATATCCGGCAGTGTAAAATAAATAATCGGTTTACTTCCAGCAAAATACTATTCACATTCAAATTAAAATTCAAATAGGTACCTTAATACCTAAACCTAAGCCAGTTATTGCAAACGAAAGCATTCACCAATTTCAATAGATTTGTTTACCTGCGACGAGCTGCCAATTAGTACCGACAATTGATTGGATGAAGAACATGGAGTAATTAGCTTGCTTGTATATTTTAATATTGAGTACTTACCTAAAAAGTTAAAACGAAATAGCTTAATATAACAAAAAACTAAATATTCCTATACCTAGCTTAAAGGATTTTTTATATATTTATTATTAATATTGTAGTGTTAAAAAAATATTTGTGCATTTATAAATAATAATAATAATAATAAATATAGTTAACTAGCTTTTGAAAGCGGCTTTGCTCACGTGGGCTACATGACTTGTGTTTATTCGTAATAAAAGCCAAATAAAAGGGATCATATTCAAAAAATCTTGAAACGCTTCATAATTTTTAACCAGGCCAAATATCGAAATTTAAGGAATGAGAGATTTCCATACTAACTTTTCACCATTATTTCACCCCTCTAGGGGAGGTTTTTTGAAAAATGCCAAAACAAGTCGCCCTTTATTTTTATTAAATCTATATCGATCGATCGATCTATATATATTAAATATATAGATCGATTACATTATTGATTTTTATAGTTATTACTTTATAAATAACGATTTCCCCAAAAAAGCCTTCTTCCCTTTTTTACTCCTTTAAAGGGAAAAGAACAAAACTCCTTGGACAATTTATTCTTTATTTCTTTTCAAAAAGCCACCAATTTTCATGTATTTTACTTCAAAACTGACGGACTTTCATACAAACTTTCACCCCTTATTTGAACCCTTTAGGGTATGATTTCCGTAAAATCCTTTCTTAGTGGCTGGTTATGTCACTCAATTATCATATACAGTCCAAATTTTATCTAATTAGCTTCAGCGGTTTTGGCTCGGCGATGATGAATCAGTCAGTCAGGACAAGTCATTATATGTATATAGATAAGTATAGATTTAATATTATATAGAAAATATGTATATTAATAAAAATTACAAAATTAAAATCTGAGATTATAATAACTTAAAGTAACTAAAACTAATACAAAACTAAAATACGGCGTCAAAAAATTCCTTCGCATCGCAGTCGACTGGTAAAGTACCCAAGAGACTGGCGGCATTTCCACGTTGAATGGCAATGCTTAGCCTCTGGCCAAGGAAAAAGCCAGCCTTTGGGTCATGGGAAGTGTCAACCAGCCGTTTGGAGATTTCATTAAACAAAACATGAGCATTCGAACCCCACGGCCCGAGGGTTTCAACCCCAAACGGCTCGAAAATATAATTACCGATAAGGTTATTATACTTTCGCCGCTTGAGGTTTTCAGCAGCCGCAGCAGCAGCACCAGCACAGCACGCAGTGCTAGGAAGATGGGATGGCGCAAGAGTATCGACACAAGTTGCATCCCACACTAAAGGCCTACCCAACTTCCAAGGAAATAAAGACATGCCGTCCGGTCTCTTGCCATCGTCGCGTGCCAAGCCATTGGGTTCTAGTACAGCTGGAACGCCGACGGTGACAAGAGCTCGTCGGATGATGTATAAATAAATAAAAAAATAAATAAATAAATAAATAATAATAATAATAATAATAAATTTGTAAACATTTTATAACGCTAGTGTGTATTTTAATGTCGAAATAGCCTTGCAGGGCCCATTTGTGGACGTTACAAGTACCTAGTTTTAAGATCATGTAAACCAAATGGATCAATAAAGATTCACGGTTATGGTTATTATTTATTTGTTTTATAAGTATGTAATGTTGTTATTATTTGTATACTACAATTAAAAACCAATGGTTATAATCAATTCGAGCGTCCATATAAACCAACCACAATGTTACACTCACACGCACTTATACACATCGACACAACACAATCAGATTCACACCTATTCTGTAAGTTATCATTCGACAAAATTTCATCTACTTACCTATTTTTTTCTTTTTAGACTACCTACCTACCTGCGTTATAACATTTTTTAGTAGCATAATATGTTTCTATAATTGGCTTATGTTAAGTAACACCTTCTATACCTTGTGTTTAGTTAAATGCTGTTAAAACATTGTTGAATAAATAAATAAATAAATAAATAATGACATTGTGACAATAAGTGTTATAAAATCATTCTCAAACCTGTATTTTTGTCTTAACGACAGACGTCGATCATTTTAAAATCATATTTTTTTTTATCTACACTAATGTTGTAACATTCTACTTATGTTTCCAATACTTGACTTATAATTACTACTGTTATAGCGCAGACAACAAAACACTCAATTTAAGCAATTTCACTTGATGGTATAATATCCACATCGATATCGTAAAATCTCATTATAACATCAATAAAACGCGACCAATTAACCTGGCGAGCCTTATGTCAAAATCCTCATACAAGTTGTATAAAATTTTGATATTAGGCTGGCTTTTGAAAACAGTTGGGTTATACGTGAAAACTTCGTCGAAACTACTAAACTTACATACACAAAACTCTTTGGTAAGATCTTGTGCCAATTGAATAAAAAAAGAGCAGCGCGCGCTCGCTCCTGATTGGCCCTGCGCGCGCAGCTGCGCTCTCATTGGTTATTGGATGGTGGATGGATTGGTTTGGTTGGTAATTAACATTAACTTTAAAATTGTACCATCCAAAATTTGAACAATTATTATAAATAAACTATTGTCAGCTTTTACTCTTGTTGTTTGACTAATTGCATTAGTGAAGATAAAGTAGTGTATGCAACTGCATATAACACGGGTATTAAAACACTCGTTACTATTATGAAACTCGCTGCGCTCGTTTCATAAACTCACACTCGTGTTTTAATACCCTTCATTATATGACAGTTGCATAAACTACTATTAATAATTTAAAAATATTTTTTTTTTCATTTAGTTAATGGCTTTGTGCGACTAGCACATTTAGCCAGTGTTAAAGTAATTTTTTTCTTGGGGCTAGATAATTGGTGTGAGTGTGGCAAACATTTATTATTTATTATTATTTATTATTATTATAAGTAATACATAAATAAACAATATTCCATTCCTGTATGATAATAGAAATGAGAAGTGAGAAATGATATACCCCCAACCCCTCGAGTATCTCAGTAAAGATGTGGGGCTTTACTAAGTCCTCAGACGGACTTCTTGAGAGAGTTTGAAAAGTAACGTTGCACTGTTTTGTTTCATTTACCAACACTCATGCACACTCACAAATATTTAACGGTTAATAATCCACCATTATTTCACATTAATGTTCGACATAACACAAATTTTAGAAAATAAAACAAAACTGCAGACATGACTCTTCACTTTCCCGCCAAGAAGAAAAAAAGTCATAGACTGGTGCATTATGTGTCATAACCATCAGTGGGCTTGTCAGAGCCTAGGAAGCCCCAGTAACACTAACAGCCACAGCTTCAGTGGGCTAAAAGGTTGCAGCACGTGATGGCGCAGTATATCACATTGCAAAGATAATACACGTTTCGTTTGCTTTGATTGATATATTGGAGTCTTATCTGCCCTGATGCGTTATAAAGAACGACCTCCTTGGTCGAGTGGCTTGCACACCGGTTTTCATGGTGTCGCCATCTCTAAGGCCCCGGGTTCAATCCCTGGTCGGATCAATTTAGAAATACCTGTTTTTCTATATTGTTTCGGGTCTGGGTGTTTCCTATGTATAATAAGTATGTATTTAAGTGTATTAAGTATGTTTATCCGTTGTCTAGTTAACCATATAACCAGTTTCTTAAGGAAGCTTTTCTTGGGGCTAGATAATTGGTGTGAGTGTGGGAAACATTTATTTATTTTTATTTTAAAGAAAACATATTCGAATGCATTACCTGTCATACCCATCAGTGGGCTTGCCAGAGCCTAGGAAGCAGCAGTAACTGCAAAGAAAAATTAGCGTACTACGGCTATGGAGCCGTAGTACGCTAAAAGCTCGCAGTCAGTGATGGCGCAGTATATCACATGTTTCGTTTGCCTCGACTGCAATATTGAAATTTTACCTGTCGATCCCATCAGTGGGCCTGCCGGATCCCATTAGTGGACCTGCCGGAGCCCAGGAAGCCGCAGTAGTAGCCATAGCCTTTGTAGGCCCAAGGTTCGCAGCCAGTGATGGCGCAGTATATCACATTGCAAAGATAAAACACGTTTCGTTTGCCTCGATTGCTATATTGAAGTTTTATCTAATGCGTTATCTGTGGATCCCATCAGTGGGCCTGCCGGATCCCATCAGTGGGCCTGACGGAGTCCACAAAGCCGTAGTAGTAGCCATAGCCTAAGTAGGCCAAAAGCTCGCAGCCAGTGATGGCGTAGTATATCACATTGCAAAGATGGAACATTCCACATTTCCCTTGATTGATAGTAATGAGTTACAGACTGATGCGTTACCTGTCGATCCCATCAGTGGGCCTGCCGGAGCCCAGGAAGCCGCAGTAGCAGCCGTAGCCTTTGTAGGCCAAAGGCTCGCAGCCAGTGGCGCAGTACATCATGTTGTAGAGGTGGAACACGCCTCGTTTGCCCCGATTGTCGTTCTTGTTACTGTACGATTGGGGGTTGATGTGCCTGGACGAAAGGATTATGTGGTTAATAATGAGAAATAATAAATTGATCCACAAAAAATTAGTAGGCTAGCAACTAAAATGGTAATTGTATTTTTAGGTGCTAACTTAGTATTTTTGTGGGTTACGTTAGGTTACTTTGGTGATCGATTAAATACAACCCGTTAATAATTATCATTGTAGTTAATCATCATTAACTCATTTTATGTCCCCGCCAAAAGATTGGTGGTTGTTAACGACTGCTAATGCAGCTGAGACCAACGGCTTTAATTGCCTTCCGAAGCACGGAGGAGCTCGAGATGATAAATGTGATTTATTTGTATTTTTTTATTATTATTATAATTTAAATAATTTACTTTTCTGTCTTGATTATGATTGCATGCGGTGGCGACCTATAATTAAAAAAGCACCTACGTTTCGCCGAGACATATATTTTTTTGTATTGGTGTAGGTATATTTTGTTGGCCATCCTCAAATAAATAAATAAATAAATAAATAATAAAAAATGACGCTGTTGAAAGCAAATTATACTTTTTGCACTGGTTTATATTACTTATGTTCTAAATTCATGCATGCTTACTGTTTATATTTTATTTAAGCAACGTACGTTACTATGTAATTTCTCATTAAGTGAAATAAAATTATTTTTGAGAGAATTGATTTCTTTAAACTTATAATTATGTATGGTACCTATGGTATGGTAAGCACTTGGTTTCATTTCACCTGTTGTGATGATAAGGCCGATGGTGGAAGCGCACTTCGTTCGATTTTATCCATGACGATGGCGCAGTGGATAACGCGCCCGGTCTGCGGTTGCTGACGTTAAGCAACTTTCACAAAGGCCGATCATCGGATGGGTGACCATAAATTCATCATCTTGAGCTCCTCCGTGCTTCGAAAGGCGCGTAAAGCTTTTGGTTCCGGCTGCATTAGCAGTCGTTAATAACCATCAATCCGCACTGGGCCCGCGTGGTGGTTTATGGCCCGTTCTTCCTATCCATCCATAGGGAAGGCTCGTGCCCCAGCAGTGGGGACATATAATGAGCTAGTGATGGTGGTGATTACAAAGCTTTATTGGAGAAAAGTTACAAGTTCTAGATAATAGAGGAAGTTAAAGTGCCCTAACGACATTTAAAAAGTTTCAATATAACCAATAAATTTTTATCAAATCCAATATTTTACTTAGTAACGTAGTACAATAGAAAAACAAAATCTTATTGGTGGCGAGTATATCTGTTGTTATTATAGAGACCGAACGCCTAAAAGGGATTCCAGTAAGACAAATAGTGCCCTAATTGAGTTTTGTTCATTAGTTCATTAACATTTTGGAGCACATTGAAAGTTTATCATTAATATCATCAAACTAACTGTAAGCTTCATTTATCAAAATAAACTAGAAACACGTTAAGTCCCATCTTAAAACAGTCATACGGAACGCGAAGTTTCTAAGTACAGTCGCCTTCACATCACCCTAACCAAAACTGTAAAATTTCTTTGATAAATGTTCAACCATATTATACCATATAAATAAGGTTTAAAGTTTATTGAGAAAATTTGACGAAGTGATAGTCTGATGTGCAGGCGTGTGTACATGAATATCTTACCTCACCCCTTTCATGTAATCTTTCTCCGGAATAGAATATCTGAACGGGTCCCTCGCAAATCCGACCAGTAGAGGGCTACCATGTTTGTCTCTTTCATCATACTCTTCGTACTCAAGCTCGTTTCCAGCTAAATCTTCTTCTATATTGTGTAGGTTATTATCTAAGTGGTTGTGACTAAAGCTATGTACAGGTATATTGTATGGCCTCGATGTGTGCTGCAACTGAACGTAGCTGGTGGTGTTGAAGATGGTGTCGTATGTCAGAGCTTTGTATCTGTCTGCAACAAAGAGAAAAAGTGATGAATAGGGAATAATGAAATGCCTTGCACTATGTTAAGATTCAAATCGCGAAAGAAAGAAAGAAAGGTTTTGTTTTATTTCAACACAGACACAAGACAAAGTACAAAAGATTAACTGGAAAAAAGAAGTGTTTCGCGGCTGCGTCAAAAATTGTTGTGGAAGTTTTGTGAAGTTTGCCGTTATCATCATCAGTTCATATACGTCCCCAATGGCTACTGGGGCACGAGCTTTCCCTATGGATGGATAGGAGGAACGGGCCATAAGCCATCACGCGGGTCCAGTGCGGATTAGTGGATGTTAACGACTGCTAACGCAGCCGGGACCAGCTTTTTTCTGTAGGCTGATGGCCTTAGCTGTGTTATTGTTGCTAGGAATGTGTAGGAATCTGGTATCTCTAGTATGTAGTAAAGCACACAAGTTCCCATTGGGAATGAGCCGAATGCACTGCCACTGAGAGAGTATAACTTCCGCAGGCACCACCATGATAAGAATATCTAGTCTAGCAAATCTGTCTCTGAAAAGATCTCCAAGGAATTGGATCGACCATAAATCAATACCGAATGTAATATAGCATACAAATTATAGTACCATGAATGATGAATAAAAATGAGTGTGTGTATGTAGAGATTCGCTTACCTACATGAGTTTTTAAAGTAACAATTCAGCATTTTGTTTTACCTTGCTTGTCGGATGTCTCTTTGTTGGGCAAAGGCCTCCCCTAAATAGGTTTAGTTTCCTGATTGAGTAGATCTCATTAATGGCTGTAGGTACAAGTGGTGACGTTATCTTATGTTTGTTTTTTTTGTTTTTTTTTAACGATGTCCTATTAAGTGATAAATCGAAATATTAATAATATCAATTTGAAAATACTTAATAAAGTTTTATAAAGAAAAATTGAGTGTGTTTATCAGTTAAAAGACAAGGCTAAGCAGCCGTGTACTTAAGAAGATTAATATTCAGATTTTAATTTATTTTTGTAAAGTATAGGTATAAAATTCGAAGACGCCTAATGGCCACTTTACCCGGAATCCTTAACGACTAAGGAAAACTGGTTTTATCATCTCGAACTATCGGAACACAATCATTGCTACTTACATCAACTATGTTGGTAGCAATAAAAATAATTAAAAATATTTTTATTTAATTCAGACCATGGTCCATATTCACAGTTACATATTATTACATTAACTTATTAAATTAAATTATTATATTTAATTTGAAATTGATTATATTATAATTAATTAAAAATCCAAAAAAATCCAAATGATTGTGTTCCGGTAGTTCGCGATGATGACCAGTTTTCCTCAGTCGTTAAGGATTTTGTAAACCGTGTATCTATAGCAAATAAATATTTCATATTTAATTTCAATATTTCATTTCAAAATTCAAAAAAGAAAGGGCATAGTAACGTACAAAAAAAACTTTCTTTTTTTGAATAACAACTTTATGGCTACATACTTCAATATGATAGTGGTAGCTAAAGTCAGGCGGCCTTTAGGCGAGCCCTACCACTAACTAAACTGAGTACATTACTATGCCATTTCTTTTTTGAATTTTTAAATGAAATATTGAAATAAAATATGAAATATTTATTTGCTATAGATACACGGTTTACAATGTTGGTATTGAGAAACATTTTTTTTAATAGTGCATGCGTGCTCTGCCGATTTCGTAGCATGCAAAAACTTTAAAATTAAATCTATACAAAACAGTCATGACAAAAATTATAAGGCAATTAATCATAATACTAAAAAATTAATAAAAAATGAATACATGTATAGAATTCAAAATATATTTGGTAATATTATATTAAATTAGTAGACTAGAGACCTTTGGGTTTAAGACCGGTTTCCTAACCAATAGGCCACAGAAGCGATCATTGATTTTCAAAAACAACACTTATCCTAATGACAACAAGGGTACAAATATGTTTTACTAAGCAATGTGGGATGCCTAGATGGAGATGGCGGGATTGACTCTTACAGAAATAATTGGCCTTAACTAGCTTAGAATAGAGATAAGTGGAGGGAGGGAGGGGAGGCCTTTACCCTGCAATGGGAAAGTAAAGACAAAACAAATTTATTCCCATTAGAATATTGTATGTTATTTAAACTTCCATTTTTTAATTGTGATGTTACTCGCTTTTTGTATTTTGTGCACGCTGCTTTCACCTTTAATTATAGTGACATTTAGCTCTTTTTTTGAACCAAGTATAATTTTAATTTCAATGTATCTAATGTTGGTGATCAATTTAAATAAAAAAATAAAAAAACCAAGTTGCTTCGAACCGTGTGTCGCTGACTGTACTTGGTTTTAGAAACAATTCGATTGTATTATTGTGGAGTCGGCTGGCATCAATACCAAGTACTTACTATCCCATCTCATTTGCACTAAACAATGCTTCTGTAATTATCGTGCGGTACCATCTGTAGGTATTGTTGTGTAGTATTTAGTGCATGAACGCAATTACACGAATCCATACCCAGTTTTGTAATTGAATTTATTTTGATAGTACTTCTGCTGTATATTTTACGTTAAAAGAGGCTTAAGTAGTAACCCATATTGTTGTATAAATAGTATGTTCTGTTTACGATAATAAATAAAAAAAAAACTTTATACTCATAAGAATACAGAATTCACTTACTTATATGAGATTGATTATTCAAAAAAGTGATTCAATTACCTTGTCACTAAAAATGCATTTTAACTGGACTATTGAACAATCCAAAAACAAAAACAAATGTCGAATAAATTGATCATTTATATTTTGGTTAAATTTGCGCTGAGCATAGAGTACTACTCGTACTACGTACCTACCTACACAGCAAAAAAGTGTTTTACTAAAAAAAGTGAAAAGTGTTTACTCTTTGGATATTGTTTTCTAAAGTGTACGCGAACACTACACATTGAAATAAATCAACTTTTACGGATCTACTCGCCTTTGTTTTAAAGGGAAACCTGCAAAACCTGCAAAGGGTTCGAAACGTCAGACTAAACATTAATTAAAACGAACGTAGAAAATAAACACGAGTAGATCCGTAAAAGTTGTTTCATACTCTTTGGATGTTGTATAAAATGAGGTTTACCAAACGGGAAGCTGAATCATATTATAAGTACCTACTAAATCAAGCAAACAGGTTACTCATTTGACAAAGGTCTTGTTAACGCTTTATAAACTCGTTTCGTATTTCACACAAATACATTTTAATTATTACTTTTGTCTTTTACTGTCGTTGATGTGGTCAAGGACAAAAAAAAATAAGCGAAAGGTTATTTTTAAAGGAAACTCTTTAATTTTAGTTTAAGGGTCAAGATAACCTCGTTAAAAGTTAAAAGTTGTTTAAAGGCACCCTGGGTATTTACTATGTGTTCTGGGTACCTAGACTGGACTAACTAGTGTGAATTTTATATTCGATTACGTTTACAAAAACGTTTGTTACTGCGATGTTATGTTACTTAAAAAAATCGTTGATTAACTTTATATTATTTAATTATTTAGTGATTGATACTTTAGTTTGTCGTTAATTAATAAATAACAAGCAACAACTTGTTTATGTTAATGTGTTAACCTAAAGTTTAATAATTTATAACATCGCAGTAACAAGACGTCGATTGAAGAAGGCTTCGCAGTATGATAGTTTCGCAGTAAAATCGTTCGCAGCACAGTTCTTCGATGTAACGTAACTCAGTAACAAAACGTCGATTTAACAAGGCGTCGCAGTATATGTAGAGATGTCGTTGAAAGGTTTCTGAAGAAACAAAATTCGATGAAACGGCATTCGTTCAAGTAGGTATCTCGATTCTAACAATGATCGGAACTGGCACAATCAAGACCGAACAAAATGGCGTACTATAACCACATGAGTACTCACGTGCTATAATAACCAGTGGTCGTCGTAGGTAGTGCTTTTTCACGAGATTTGTCGATCGTGGCATAACGTGGACATACCCTCTCATTCCAAAATCCCGGGATTGTATAATCACCTTTAATCAAATATTTCCTACATTTAATTAATGTAAATTAAATGTGCGCGCCCTAAAAATGTCACTATTTTTTTAACTATAAATACCTTCCTTGTTAGCAATATTAGAACAGAAGTTTCATAAAAACAATTTCGTTGCTATAAGCGTTATATACGACCAACTAGTACTACTACAAACTTTGGTATAAATCTGTACTCAGTGATTTTTATAAGTCTATACTATTTCTTGACAATTGTTCGTAATTGTCTAAATGTACATTAATACTAGTTTTTTGACACGGCTTTACCCGCGTTGTACTTGCCAAGAAAACAAACTTAATTGGAATTTAATATACAAGCATCGACACGTTGCGATGTAACCACTCGTGCAAAAGAGACATCACGTACTGTGTCTTTCTTTTTTTTAGAATAGTGCATTTAACAATCGAATCCCGGGGCATGTCCATGTTAATATATACATTTGTGGTCATTCACCCCATATGGCACTACCTACGCCGACCACTGGCTATAACGTCGGAGGCCAATACCCACTTTGGGCGGCTGAACCAGCGAAGTAAGTAAGTAATATATTCTCGAAATATAAAAGAGTTATATATCAAGGTGCCTAGTGTGAGTTTTGTTTATTATCCGTATTCGATCTCTTACGTTTACAAAAAAAATAGTATGGCATTGAAGCAGCGCCTCCTGGCGACATACGAGAAGAGTTAAAATTTTGCCATACTAATTTTCGTTTTCGTAAACGTAATCGAATGGCCAATGAAACTCGCACTAGGAACCTAGACACCTTGTAAGTAGATCGCACCTGTGTGCACAAAATCTTTAGCTTAATCAGCCATTTTGTTCCCCAACTGGCTTTCCTAATTAACTTTTATCTTTTTTACCGGCGCAGCTAAGCTAAGAGCCATTTCCCTGAAGTATTGTTCTAGATTAGAAACTTTACGGAAAGGTTTAGACAGTCCTTGGGGATTAAATTTTCTAGTTCGTTACAGTTTTAATATAGCGTAAGTGTTGTAACTAAAAAATAATCTATAAGGCAGTTTCTACTTCCACATCAGATCTGCAAAGCTGGTAAGGGCGGTGGAAATTCCGCTTTGTATTTTTTTATAAAATTTTTTTCCTACTTTTATAGCTCTTCAAAATTCGCTCTTAAATCTTTCTTTATACGTTTCGATCTTTGGCGGTTGCCCACTAATCTCCTAAACTAGTCAGCAGTCCTTCCAATGCTGTCTCGGTCGATCCTAACGGCGTCGTCGCCTTAGCGTGGCTAAATTTTATTTTCATTTTAATTAATTCATTAGGTATTTAATTTTGATTAGTTAATGAATGAAGTATTATTTTATAGAATTTATATTTTTAAATTTATTTTGCCTAAATGCAAACTTTGACTTTTATCCCACCAATTGTTAAAAAAACGACTAAATTTATTGTGTATTTGTATAGTGTATACCTTGTGGTTAAGAATTGTAGTCCTGTTGTTTATGTTGGTTCGTGTGCTATAATGAATATATCTTATTAATTATCTCTGTAATTCGTTTTGTATCCCTAATTACAAATCAATAAATAAATGAGCCCACCTCTCGAACACTCCAGCCTGGTAGATCATTTGCCCACATCAGCAATACCAGTTACTGAAAACAACATCGTATTTCTAACACGATCGATTCCTTCGAAACTGGGAATGCTATATACATTCTAAAATACTTGGATATTTATAGTTTATGTCGGTAAGGTAGAGGTTTTTTGTATTACCATGTAATTAAAAACTCTTGAGTGGAGACCGCGTATGGGCAAACATGTATAGGACGCCCTCAGACTAGGTGGAGCGACGATCTTCGCAAGGCGGCTGGCAAAAGCTGGACGAGAGTAGCTGCGGATGGTGCTCAGTGGCGTGCACTTGGAGAGGTTAATGTCCAGCAGTGGACGTGTGTAGGCTGATGATGATGATGATTATGATGATGATGATGTAATACTTTGGAATGGTAGACACAGTAATACGGCGACAGTAAAGACCATCACACGTGTTCTTCTGAAGGACTAACTGACCCGGCGGATTTAATAAAGCATTTTTTGTAAATATAGCCTATGTTACTCAGCGCTAATATAGCATTCTAATGGTGAAAGATTTTTTTAAATCAGTCCAGTAGTTTTTGAGTTTATTCGTTGCAAACATACATATATACAAAAATACAAAGCTTTCCTCTTTATAATATTAAGTAAAGAAGGGAAGGAGGGATAAGGATCTAAAAGTGTCTAACCTAACCTAACCTAACTATAGCGAACATTCTAGCTAGCTTGTATCTCTTTCTCACGTTTTGTATCGCATTTTATTTAATCATAAGTGCGTTAATTTATAGTACCAACCTAACCTATGTTTACTTTTGTTGTCTTTGCATTTTGTCGATGTTATGTGTAGATGTTGAGCTCAACTTATTTGTAGCATACCGGACAAATCTCCGTGATTTATGGTTTGCTTTATAGTTTAATCTCATTGTAATATTATTAAATAAATAAAAAAAAAGGCTTTTGTATTGCATATTAATTGTTGTTTAATTACCAACGTGTATCCTTATAAGGTTCTCTACTGGTATTAATCTATTTCTTAATGTATTAAACTTAAAAGCATTTACAAAAAAATGTTGTCTACTATATTATTATAATATTTAAAAAAATATCTATAGCATACAGCTTTAATTTTTCCAAAATAAGCTTGGTTTCATATTTTATTATTTTGAATTAAGCATACACAATGCCATATATAGTTACAAGATAATTTTTTTCTAGAAAACATCAACCAGCCTCAGGAAGCTCGAGTGGGAATCGAACCCTCGACCTTTGGATAACCGGCCCAATGCTCTCACCGCTGATCCACCGAGGCCCCAGAAGACTTGTTGTTTTTTTTCTCTAGTAGTTTTTGATTTACGCTGCAAGTCAGCGGTATTACGTCACTGTGAAGTTACACCCTCACAGTCGAAAGAACTCTTTTGCAAGTAATTAACAATCAAGAAAGACGTAAATCCTTTTTAATATTTTTATTAATTTGATTTTTGTATTCACTTTGGTTTCAGTTAAACTAGATATTCCTCCAGGCTATTAAATGTTAGTTAGACAGTTTAAAAACTAGGCGGTTATTTTATAAAAGCACTAGCGGCCGCCCGCGGTTTCACCCGCGTGGTTCCCGTTCCCGTAAAAATATCAGGATAAAAAGTATCCTATGTGTTAATCCAGGTTATAAACTATCTGTACGCCGAATTTCATCCAAATTCATCTATCCGTTGCAGCGTGAAGAAGCAACAAATATACAAAGACACAAACTTTCGCATTTATATTATTACTAGTGGACCCGGCGGACTTCGTACCGCTTTGACAGTTTAAGAAGTCTGTCAAAATTTCAATAAAAAAGTATAAAAAACTACCAAATAAGTTCTATTCACAACATCAAATCCAAGACCTAACTTAGTAAATTATGAGTTTCATTCCTGTGGGAATATCGGGATAAAAACTATCCTATGTGTTAATCTAGGTTATAAACTATCTGTATGCTGAATTTCATCTAAATCCATCCATCCGTTGCAGCGTGAAGAAGCAATATACACACACAAACTTTCGCATTTATAATATTAGTGTGATATTATAAAAGCATAATATAAACTTCGCATTAAGTAGTAGATATACCTATTTGTCTTTTTACAAGTTGGTGAAATCGCAGTTCTATCAATTAAGTAAAAGCCATTATGATAATTTTCTCAGTAATGGTTTATTTGTGTAAGAGCAGGCAACCTTTTTATGGAATCAAAACCGATTCGCCGGCTGGCCTCGTGTGAAATGTAGTTCTTTGGAAATAACAGATTTTGCGATACGTACTTTTTGCAATACAACCTTCATCTTTATTTAGATGACCAAATTAATTACACTTCATTTTATATTTAGAATGTACGGCGTACGGTTTGTAGCGGTTAGGTAATACCCTTAAATGCTCTGTTGCTTCTCATTTCGGCAATATTTTTAAAACATATTTTTTTTTATAATGAGGTTTACGCAAATGTCTCCGCTCTATCCACCTGTTGTTTGGTGGAAGTAGAGAAGATAAAGATTATATATTTTTTTTAAACATGAATATATACACATGGTGCAGGTGTTATTAGTTGATGTCCTAACATGTTTTTAAGTTAAGAATTTTAATAAATACATGGATTATCGTTAGTAATTTTTTGTATTTGTTTATAATATAATACGTAAAAACAAAAAAAATCATAATATCATACTTTGTCATGTTTTGAATGTTCGATGTTTTGAAAGATTGATATAATGGACGTTCGATGTAATAAAAAATCGAACTTCAATACAACTTTAAAAAAAGGGATATTATTAAATGGTAATGTTAAGGGTAAAATGCATGGAATTGACATTCCTCCAATTCCCACACACTGGATTGGAAAGCGCCAATTTTATAGTTTGTGCCCTGTACATGCTCTTTAGAATCACGTTAAGTAAATGTGTAAATGTAAGCATAATGTTTAATACCGAGCTCTTGAAGTAGTTTGTAATTGTACTAAGCCTTTATTGTTATCTATACTAATATTATAAAGAGGAAAGCTTTGTATTTCTTTAAAAAAATTCTTATGTATGTTTGCAACGGATAAACTCAAAAACTACTGGACCGAGTTAAAAATTTCTTTCACCATTAGAATGCTACATTAGCGCTCAATAACATAGGTTAAATAAAAAAATAAATGTTTAAAAATAAAAGTAAATCCGTGCGCAGCCGGGGTGGGCCGCAAGTAATTTGGGAACGACATATTTATTTTCTCTGTAAATATCATTACTTACATATACATACCTATCTTGGGGCTAGATAAATGGTGTGAGTGTGGGAATTTTAATTTAATTTAATTTATTTTTATTTAATTTACACCTATAAACGCTCTGTGCAATTTCTTGCTCCCATTTTTCTTCACCGCTAAAAGATAGACGTCCTAAATACACAGGGTATAAAAAGATAGGGTAGTAGGTATAAAATGTTTGGAAAATTCAAAAGTAGGAACTTATGTTAAGAATTATTTTCATAAAAAAAAATTGCTTTGACTTTGATAAAGTGACTTTTCGATTAGGTAATCGTTGTCGATTATTTGAATTCAATATGGCGTAGGTAAGTGACGCAGACTTTTAACGTGCACGTTGACGACCCTGAAGCTTCGGTTCTTAAATCCACACGCCTGCACTGCACATCAGGCTACCCCAAACTGCCAAATTTTTTCAAAATACTTTTCACCCGCGTTAATTAGCGAACAATCTATTAAAAAAACTAATTTATTTTCCCGTTTTTGCAACATTTTTCATTGCTGCTCCACTCCTATTAGTCATAGCGTGATGTAATATAGCCTTCCTCAATAAATGAACTCTTTAACACAAAAATAATTTTTCAATTCGAACCAGTAGTTCCTGAGATTAGCGCGTTCAACTGAACAAACAAACAAACTCTTCAGCTTTATAATACTTATTAAGTATAGATATTTGAGTGTATGTGTGTATGTTTGTATGTATGATGTGCAGAGGTCTATATCCTATAAAATTAACCATTACAAAATATTGCTATTCTGCGGCAAAACTACTAGGCATCATTCTAAAAGGCAATGTAACATAAAAACAAGCAGACAATAACACAATAAATATTAAATTAACGTTATTTAATGACATCCGTTATGCAATAATTACAATGAGATGCCAGTCAATTACCTGATCGCCATGTAACATCAACTATCACGGTTATCAAACATTCGTGATACACGTCATTATCTTCACTAGGTTAGGGTGATGGACTGAATAGATCTAATTGATTTTCATCACACAATTCTAATTATGTTATAAATGTCGTTTTCAATGACATTGTAATAGGTAACTGTGGTAGCTGCGTGGAAAAAATGAATTAATTGATCAACTATTATTACCTAACTTTGAGCATTTAAATAAGAATTATGTAAGAAACAATGAATAATTATGGTGGCGAGTATTATCATTACAGTCTATACTGATTAGAACTTCTAATTCAGAAGCGATTAAGGGTGCGCCGTCCGTCCGAACAATTAGTGACAACTGTCATATATTTTATTTGAAATGTCTTCGTCCATATTTATTTGATGCTGCGCGGCCATACTCATTTTGTATGGGGAATTTAACGTGTTAATTTGAAAAATAATAATTTAAAAAACTGCTCGATAAATTGAAAATGTGAGACGGACGATTTGTAGTTAAGACATTGGTGATTGTTTAGACATAATTAGAGGTATAATAATTTAGAATAATTTAATAAATTTAATAAACTATTCTTACACTCGTTTTTATGATTTTTACCCAACTTTAAATGATATTGTAGAAAAAACTATATTGTGTGTATAAAATAAAAAGTGTGTATATAAAATGTATGGATCGGACTAATTGTAAACACGTTCCCTTTGATACTAAATATACTTATATTTTGTTTATGTAATACGATAGTTTTTTCACCATATATCAACTTAACCGTGACTACACTTTTGACTTTTTTTGGTCGGCGCACCCTTAACGCCAAACGTTTTTAAATAAATAAGTCAGTAAAGTAAACTTTTATTTGAATATCAATGACTTTAATGGTTAAATAAACATGACATATTATTATTTAAAAGAACAACGAACCTAAAACTAAAAACCTTAAAAAATATAATAAAATAACTAAAATAAATTATTAAAAGGACTCCCTTTAGGCAAGGTTCCGAAGATATTATATTCATAATGGTATTTATAGTCACAAGATAAAATTTAACTAGAACAAATCAACCAGCGTCAGGAAGCTCGAGTGTGAATCGAACCCACGACCTTTGGATAACCGGTCCAATGGTCTAACCGCTGAGCTACCGAGACGCAAAAGTAAACAGACTATATACTGTCCCACTGCTGGGCTAAGGTTCCATCATTGAAATCGTCGCTACAATTTACGGATATTGGCTTAATTATAATGCAGTACCACATTGTAAATTAATGTCTGTACGAGCACTATACTATAATCATAATATAATATCTATCTATCTACCTTTTTTTTTTTTTTTTTTTTCATTATGCAACATACTTTATGTAAAATTTATTACAGAACAAAACTTAAAACAAAAAAAAGAAACAACTTAACTGAACTTAAAAAAACCAAAGAAATAAAAATGCCAAATTAAAAACTAAACGCCTATAAATAAAAGATGTCTTCCAACTGTGGGCTCATGGGAACGGTCCCAAGAATGCTGGCAGAGGTAGCTGCCAGCCTTCTTGTCACCGGAGGCCTCAATAAGGCGAGCAATTAGCTCTTTAACAAGTTGCCTTGCCTCCGGCCCCCATGGACCCATTGTTTCCACCGCAAACGGAACAAATAAATAATTACGACCCAGGTTCGCGTATTTGTGCCGTTTGCGATTTTCAGCGCTTACCGCAGCAGCCCCCACATGAAGAGAAGTGGCGCGAACATGCGAGGGAGCCACGGTATCAGCACAGGTTGCATCCCACACCAACGGCCTGCCAAGCTTCCAGGGCCCAATGGTCATTCCGTCAGGTCTCTTGCCATCGCTACGAGAGATACCAGCTGGCTCTAAGACAGCCGGTAAACCAACGGTGGCAAAAGCACTGCGGATGATGCTGTTTAATGAAGAGTGGCGTAACATACGACCAGCACTACGAACGCATGAGAGGCCATGGTGGCCTAGGTCGCTAACAGCTTCCCCACATACACAGCGGTGAGGGTGGACTAACCTGGCGCCTAAACGGAGGCAGACCGCTATAGTGAGGGACGGCCCGTCCAACAAGGTACCGACATTGGCTGATGGTAATGCCTGGAGCCAGTGGCCTGACTCTCTCTCAGAGACGGCAATGAGACGAGCGAGCTCGGCCGTGTCAGCCGATGTGGATTTAAGCCCCTCCAGAACTTGCTTGCATAACGGCTCGTCCCATTGCTTCTGTAATTGTGGAATTAAAGGTAGATTTGAATTTTGAGAGGCGGATAACCAAGCGTTACTAGCATCTGCCTTGCACGACAACTCTACGGAACCCAAAGATGGGTTGATAATCTTCCTGTAGAGATTGTTCGTGCTATGAGCAGATGACAAAAACGCTGGCAGGGCCACGCTGGACAAATTTCTAATGCCGAGGCCTCCGAAACGTACAGGAAGTGATGCCTGTAGCCAAATCATTAATTTGACAATTTAGAATTTGAACAAGAGTATTTTTTAATTAAATTATCTAGATTGGACAATAGTGCAGGAAAAAGCCAGAGTTGGGAGCATCGAAGAACATAAGTAAATTTTGGAACGAAAAGACAAAAACGTATTATAAATAAGGCCATGTGTGGATTAATTTGGAATAAACGGTCTGAAGTTAAATTGAATTTAGCAATCGCTCCGTTTATGAAAGCCGGGATGGCAGCATCGAGAAGCGGTGCGCCTAATAAAAATAACGAGTCATCTTGGAGAATTTTGATGTTGGGGACCAGGCGACTGAAGTCAGTAACTATATCTGCTCTACGGTTCGGGGCCACAGAATTTGAAATGTATAATTCACACTTTGAAAAATTTAGTTCCAATCCTATATTGCCAAATTGGTTTATTAAACTTTGTAGGTCCTCGAGGACTAAACCCGATTTGTCCCCTAAAGTGCCGTCATCGAGGTACCAGACATTAAATTTAGAATTTAGATTCGAAATTATTTGGTGTAAAGCTAAAGAGAAAATTGCAGGTCCCAGAGGATCACCCTGCTGGCAACCAACGGCGGAATGTAAAAGATTGTTACGGTGAATCAAATTTGTTGGTTCACCGTAACATTGCCATAAAAATTTATATAACATGGGAAGTTCCTCTTTTACTTTTGCCAGCAGAGCACCCCTGTCCACAGAGTTAAAGGCATTCTTTACATCCACCTTCAACAGCACTTCACCACCATCATTCAGCAAGAAGGTGCGAGCTGAGTGAACCGCAGCCTCACAGCCACCCTTCGAGCCAAACCCAAGCTGAACTGGCTGAAATTTGGAAGAAAGGTCAGAAAGGATGTGCTTGACACAAATTTTGGAAACAATGCGCCGGATGGTACACCCTACAGCGATAGGCCTTATCCCGCCGTCTTTCTTTTTTAAAGCACATAGGTTAGCGCCATAGAGTATACCGGTGATGTTCTGTGGAACATTTCCGGCAAGCATGATATTACAAAGATGGGTAATTTTGGTGAGAAGAACTCTGCCAGCGTCTCCAGAGGTAACAGAAACCAAATCTTTGAAATGTTGCGGCGATAGACCATCAAGGCCACCAGCAGAGCCACTTTTAAAAGAGAGAATGGATTTGTATACTTCGTCTTCGTTGGTCAAAAGCGAAGCATCCGTAGACTCGGGTGGATCGAAAAGACGAAGTGTTGCTGCAGGAGGAGGGTGTTTAGAGACTAGAGAGGCCACTGTCTCTTGACAGTCAGGAGCAATGATATCATTAGAAAAAATCAACTGGGTGGCACCTTTTAAATCACCTTCGTTGATTTTTTCTTCAACCTTGCTAACATTGAATGATGCGAGTTGTGATTTTTTGTAATTAATGGGTGAACTATGGAAATTTGGTAAGGGGTTGGTGCAATTGTTTTTAATTTTTTGGGACAAAGTTAAGTTATTATTTTCTTCTTTGCGTATGTGCAGGACGCGATAAGCAAAAGTTAAAAATTGTTCCCAACTATGCGATGTGTTTTCGTTGATGATATTGCTAATAGTGGTTGCGAGTGATTGCGCTACGGAGGTACGAGCTCCTCTCGGAATGCGTTTAATAATTGGTGTGTTGTTCTTTAATTTGCCTAATATTTGCCAAAATTGTAAGTCTTGTCCAGTATGAGGGTCGAATGAACTGGGAGAAATGGGTATGTGTGGGATAGGATCTGAGGCCTGAGAGGTTTGGGTAGGTCTATGCACTTTACCTATATGTATGTTTAAACCTCTCTTGCCTCTGAAAAATTTTGGATAAGGACAGAGCTCGCACCTCACGAATTGCCCATTGCTGGTATCTTGGGCTGAATTCGAGGAATTTTGGGACATCTCACTAATAAATGCATTAAAATTATAATGGCGTTATTAATCTAAGAATACAACAAAAAAATACTAGAAATAAAAATATAAAACAACAATGACAACTGCTGCTGCAGATGGCTTTCGGCGCAGGCGTGAAATGTCAACAGCACTGAAGACTCTTCGCTTATTAGCACTCTCAATGCAGGAACAAAGCTTATTGGTGTTAGTAATGCGTTACCATGACTACGAGTTGTTTATATTTGAAGAAAGGAGTCTTGACAGATCACAGAAATATAAACACAAAAAAACAAAAATAAAAATAAATAATAAATAAATATAAACCTATATCTTCTATCTATACATATAATAAAGCTAAAAACGATCGAAAGTCTGTACATGGAAGTTATTCGAAAAAAAGTTTTCTGGGGACACTTAAAATCGATAACAGAACACGTTCCAACAGTTTTTAGAATTTTTGTCTGTTTGTCTATTTATTTGACCGCGCATCACGTGAAAATGGCTGAACGGATTTGGACGAAACTTTGTACATAGACAGACCATGATCCGGACTTAGGATATAGGATATCTTTTATCCCGGTAACAGTTTCCTGTGCGATAGTGTAGTCTTCGCGAACAAAGTCGCGGGCGACAACTAGTAATAAATAAATTGTTTATTATTGATATAGTACTGTTTGCATAATGTAAGTTTAAAAATATTTAAAACAATCATCATCATCAGCTCATTTTTATGTCCCCACTGCTGGGGCACGAGCCTTCCCTATGGATGGATAGGGAGAACGGGCCATAAACCACCACGCGGGCCCAGTGCGGATTGGTGGTTGTTAACGACTGCTAATGCAGCCGGGACCAACGGCTTTACGTGCCTTCCGAAGCACGGAGGAGCTCAAGATGATAAATTTTTTGGTCACCCATCCGATGACCGGCCTTTGCGAAAGTTGCTTAACCTCAGCACTCGCAGACCGGGCGCGTTAACCACTGCGCCATCGAGCTCCTCCATTTAAAACAATGCTAATGACAAAGAAAACTTTGCACCATTAGTAGTCAAGGGTATTCTTAATCTGCCTATTGATTACGGTGACATGTCAACATTAATTTTGGCAATCGACCTTCAGCTGTGTTTGACTCATTCAAGATCCCTAATGTCAAGGTGCATAGTCATTTAGCGTCTGTAATTATGACGGCTGGCATCATCTTAATTAGCTTGCAAAGGTAACTACAACTTTTGAAAGATTGTTCAATTATTGGTACGTATTGATGACCTTTATAAAAACCAAACATATTATATTTAATAGACGATAGTGGTGTTGCAACGGTTTTTTTCATAATGTTTTGTTTTTTGTTACAAGCTGATGCGGTAATATTGTCTTGTGTTATGTATGTTATTTTTTATTTTTGTTGGTGATTCAGTAAATATTTTTCTCTCTCTCTCGTATGGTTTCTGTAAAGTAAACAATTTTAAAACATCAAAGCCTCTTTGGACAGGTAATCTCGCTGATTATCGTATGTAGGCTAATTACTTTCTAATTACTAGAGCAATAGTTCGAAATGTTGTAAAAATAGTCTACCTAGTCTTATGAAGAATTCACTTTGTCGGGTCTAATCTGGCGTTATTACCGATAACTCTGCGTAAAGCGCAAGCACATCCGTTTGAAGTTTCTTACAATTTGTAAGCTTTAAAAAATATTTCATAGTATTTTGGTCGCTTTTTGCGCGAGAAAATAATGGTTCCATAATGACTACAGCGCATTTGAGATAGGTACAACAGAATACGCATCTAGTATAAAAGCGATAACGATCTGTGTTTTGGGTTAAGGCCAGTCGATTACAAAACCACTATTAGGAAATTGTCATTTAATAATAAATAACATATAAAAAGGAAAAACAAATTCAAACGGCTTCTTTCAATCATCGTTTCAAATGTTTTTTAAATTCAAATGTTTTATTGCGAAATAAGTATAAATAATTTAGACATGGCGATAAAACTGGCCTAAGATTGTAGCCATTTGGAAGGCCCTACTCACCAACCATCATCGTTTGTTATTTGCTAATAGCTACGCAACTTTAAAGTGTAAGGTCGCGAGATGAACACAACGCCCGCCGGCGCCAGTTGCATGTGATCAATGTTTGGACTTGACTTAGTACACAACTTAATGCTGCTTGCACTCGTCATTAGACTATACTAATTCTGTGTTTTGTTCCTGTCATGTAAACTTCATTTCAGATTAGAGTAAAAGAGATATATTATTAAATCAGCTGCATTTTGTATGTTATTTTCGTTTATAAACATAAAGGAAAGTCGCCCTGATAAATCGCATCACAAGGCACACTCCTGCTTTACATACTATTTATTGTAATTATCATCTTCCAACGAAAACGTACAGCGTAAGCGTATTTTATTATAATCTGTTTTCACTTTCTATCGTTAATGGCCGTCACTGTATGTACTACTCGTTGTTATGTAATTTTCTTTCGTTTTAAATCGTATTATTTAAAAACGGACCGTCAAATATAACAATTAGCAGTTTGATACTACCTATACTTCATTTTTTATCTTGCAGTTCTTGACTGATTCCCTTCTTTTCAGTTTAGTTCCTTATTATTGACAGCCCGTTGACATTGACGTCAAAGAAAAAGCATCTCTTTGTTGTGAGTACTAAGGTACCTAATTAAATTTACTAACACACCTAATGAATTAAGGTTCATTCATAAAAAGCTTTTCATTGATGAAATTGTTGGTGACGCAATGGTTTTCAGCTTGAAGGTCGAAGGGGGGTACATTCGTTTTGTCATAACATAAGTGTTATAGTTTATTGAATAAAACAACTTTTACGGATCTACTCACGTTTATTTTACACATTACTTTTTAATGTATATCCTGACGTTTCGAACCCTTTGCAGGGCCCGTGGTCACAGGGAGACGAGGTGTTGGTCGTCTCATAACTAGTTAATAGCTTGTATACTCTCATTTAAATTTAATCATGTGCGTTCCGTTTTACGCAGATTTTCATTCAATGTGTAGTGTTTGCGTAAACTTTAGAAAACAATATGTTATAGTTTATTTTGAACCTTACATGGTTCAGTATAGAGTTGCGTCAGTTACGGTCATTAAAATTGATTTAAGTTGCCTGTGTAGTCTTCTGTCTAGCTATGTGATCGGTCGTAGATCCATCATCATCATCATCAACATCACCCTACACTTGTCCACTGCTGGACATAGACCTATCCAAGTGCACGCCACCGAGACTACTCTCATCCAGCTCTTGCCAGCCACCCTGCGAAGATCGTCGCTCAACCTAGTCTGAGGGCGTCCTACACTACGCGTCTTAGATACAGATGCTAAATTCCTAGAGGGAGTTATACATATTCTACATATGGAAAGCGTGTTCTCAGTGTTACTGGCTAGCTACCACCATTTTATTTTAGTGTGTCGCCGTAAAAATGTTAGTTGCATTGTTGTGTTCCGTCAGCTAGTGATAAGTTAGACAGTTCCTCACAAGTTAATTTTACAAGGAACAAAATTGCTAATAATTTGGCGTTAATCTTGATGTGGGTACTTAATGTCAAATTCAACCTGCTAGATACATATGAGTAAACGTTCCACGACAAACCGTTCGTGCATTGCGTAAGTGAAAGTAGTTCAATGTGCCGCCCGGCACGATGCGGCAGCCGCGGCTGACCGTGAAAGTCGGCAGAGTGACCACACGTAGATACATCAACGTTGGGACAATATGTGTGTACAATTTTCTTTATTAAATAATATGTAACAGTCACCTAAAGGCAGTATTCTGAGGTTTATTATTACATCTGAATAGAAATACAATTTGGGAATTAGTTTGCGTAAAAAAATTGCGTAAAATTTGTATATAAATATCCATAAGTACCTTTAAAAATTAGATGTAATAAAAATAGTTTATTTTGTTACCATTAAATATAAACTATACTCAAAGGTCGGGGCAAATCTAGTAAGTAAGTAAGATGTTTTTGCTGCAAATAGCCTATGGCGCTCTCAGCATTTCCAACTATCTGTGTGCAACAAATCATGTTGATGATGTGAAAGGAAAACTCATTTTCACAATTATATTATAGGTTTTGTTTTGTTTTATTATACTCGTAGATTTTGTGTTTGATTATAGATTTTACCAAGCAAGAAATACATGTTTTAGAATGAAATAAATTAAAGTAAAATTATAATCAGCCAGTCATAAATCAGTTAAATAAAAGAAAAAACAAACTGCTAACAATTAAAGTCCCCGCATTTGTGGCTATCACTTTAACTTATGTCTACAAACAAGGCAAAGATTTTAAATTTAACACCAAGTCATTTGCCTAGAACCAACAATTGTGTTTCGCTTAGTAAATTGAGGCTTTTAAAAAGCGTGTACAATCAGTGTTGATGACGTATCAAATTACAAACGTTCTTTGACGCGCCCACACCACGCAGACCGTACGCAATGTCAATAAATCGATTGAGCTTATCAAATTGTAGAAAGTGATGGTTCGAGAAATTTTAACGGAGTAGTGGACTTTAATGGCGGTAATAAGAGAAAATGATTGATGACACCTAATTTTAACAGGCTGTATAAACGGTAAACGCTTCGCAAACACCTCATATTAATGTTATTTCGTGAAACGGCGCTACGATGCGATATTCCACATTGTATACTCATTATTATACGATTTCACGACGACAAAGATGTCTTTTATATAAAAGTGCAATTTGTAAGCATTGATGGAACAATCTATAACACTATTTAATAAGTTACAGGCAGTGTTAAAATGTTTTTAACAAAGCATTTCACAGAATCATAAAAAAGTCGTAATCATTTTTAGCCAATGAAGTTCATACTGCTAGACTCAGGCCTTTCTACATGAAAAGGAAAACCGGGCCCAATGCAGGTTGGAAAAATAATAAATAAAAGAAATTACATTTTTATTGTCACCCTTCTGGTGCCATACTATTTAATCTATCTCAATATAAGATTATTGTTATCCTTTGATTCAGTTTATATTATTGCACTTGCTCTGTTATGCAATGTAACCCAGTTTCTGACTGCTTTTATTTCTCACGGATAAGCATTTTGGCCTTCAAAAAATATAAAGCTCACCGGCTGTGGAAGCGTTATAATAATCCATCGGATTATGACACTTTTTCCATGTTGAGGCGGAGAATGAAGGTACTGCAGGGTTCTTGTTATCGAAAATACATATCCCACTGCCAGGAAAACATAAAATCGAATCCTAAGATGTTATGGTCATATGTAAACTCGAAACGTAAATGTAACACAGGATATCCAGCTTCAATGACGTATGATAACGAGCAGTTAACGGGTAACGATGACATTTGCACAGCATTTAATAATTACTTTCAGCGTATGTTTGCTCAGCCAACTAGTTCCTCTGCAAACCTGGATTATTCTAAGATTAATGTAGATGACTTTATTCACACCTTCTCTGTTAAGCAAAGCACAGTTTTTAATATGTTATTAAAATTGGATGTTAATAAAGGTGCTGGTAGCGATCAGATCCCGCCATTTTTTATACAAAAATGTGCTGAGACGCTTGCTATCCCCCTTTACATACTTTTTAATCGGTCTGTGTCTGAAGGAGTTTTCCCTTCAAAGTGGAAGGAAGCTAATATAGTTCCCCTTCACAAAAAAGGCTCTAAATGCACCATAGAAAATTATCGTCCAATATCAATTTTAAATGTTTTTGGAAAATGTTTAGAAAGAGTCGTGTATGATAAAATTTATCCAATAATAAAACAAGGAATACCAGACGAACAGCATGGTTTTGTAAAGGGAAGGTCGACAGTCTCAAACTTAAGTATATATATAAGTGACGTGCACAAAGACATGGGCTTTCAATCTCAAGTGGACGTGATCTACACAGATTTTGAGAAAGCTTTCGACCGCGTTGATCATTTAATACTATTGCGTAAGCTTTACCAGCTTGGTATACATGGCGATCTGTATAGATGGATAAAATCGTATATATCTAACCGTAAGCAAGCTGTGGTCGTCGGAGGTAGTCGTTCTGATTTTATCACTATCCCTTCCGGTGTACCGCAGGGTTCTTTACTTGGACCCTTATTTTATGTAGCTTACATTTGTGACATTGGTATCTGCTTTAGACATGCGAAATTTTTACTCTACGCTGATGATACTAAAATCTACATGAAAGTTAATACCATTAAGGACTGCTCAAAATTACAAGAAGATTTGGATAGGCTTTCAGAATATTATATAAACAATAGTATAACGGTAAATGCAAAAAAATGTGTGCATATACAGTTCACTAGACGTAAGAACTCCATCAATTACGATTACAATTTGAATAACATTATTCTGAATAGACATAATTCCGTAAGGGATCTGGGGGTTAATTTGGATTCAAAACTAACATTTAATAGACATTTTGAGCATATAATGAATAAAGCACACAAAAACTTAGGTTTCATTTTTAGGATCTCACGGGATTTCACAGACGTTTCTTGCATGAAAGTACTGTATTTTGCTTATGTTAGGAGTATTCTTGAGTACTGCTGTACTGTTTGGAATCCTTAATACATAACACATGAACATTCCATTGAACGCTTACAGATGAAATTTGCAAAATATTTAAATTTTAGAAGTAAAATCCAAATTGACGATTACACCGAATCATGCCGTAGGCATGGTCTTATAATGCTGAATAAACGACGTCGCATGCAGGATATGGCTTTTTTGCATGATATTTGTTCTGGAAAGCTGGACTGTGTCGAGTTGTCAAATAGAATACTCAACCTAAACGCTCCCTCTAAAAGGACTCGTCATACGCAACTCTTTCACGTGCCTTTGGTGCGCACAAATTACGAGGTTAATGATATGACTGTTAGATTACCTAAAACATATAACAAGTTCTTTTGCGATATTGACATATTTGCCACTCCCAAGACTATCTTTAAATCTGCAGTTCATAAAACGTTTAAATTAAAGTGAATTAAATAAATTAAATTGAATTGAATTGAACTGAATTCAATTGAATTGAATTAAATTAAATTAAATTGGATTAAATTGAATTGAATTAAATTAAATTGAATATAATTGAATTGAATTGAATTAAATTGAATTGAATTGAATTAAATTGAATTAAATTGAATTAAATTGAATTAAATTGAATTAAATTGAATTAAATTAAATTAAATTCATTATATTATATTACTTAAATTAAATTTGTCTTAAATTAAACACATAACATAACTAGTTCAGTGGTCATCTTTCATTTTATTTTATTTTCTTATTTCGAGCGTCCATGTAAACCAACCACGACTAGCACGTACACACAAACACACATACACGTACACGGCACGTTATCATGCGGCTAATTTTGTTTTAATTTGTTATTTTATTGATTGGTAGAGAAAAATAACTACTTGCGTTAATATGGTTAATATTATTAAGTAGCATAGTGTGTTTCATTAATTGGCTTATGTTTAGGTAAAATTTAATTTCTGTATTATCTGTACTATTAAAGCTGTTGAAACATTGTTCAAAAATAAATAAATAAATAAATAAAATTCATCAGGTGAATATAAGGCCAAAGGTAAAAGAGCACTTCAACCGGAATCCTCAACTGCTGAGGAACTTTATCTATATCTTATCACTAACTGTGCTGTGTGTGTATCACAACTTGCTATTAACACTGATGTCATGGCACATGTTTAGATGACATGGTGTAGCTAGGTAGGCAGACAGGTACGTATAGGTTGGCACCATTAATTTCAAAGAGTTAAAACTTATACTACTACTTATACAAATTTTCGTTTTCATTAACGTAATCGAATGAATATGGATAAATAACAAAACTCACAGTAGCCACTCTGCGAAGGATGTCGTAAAATAGCAAATGTTTAAAGGATATTTTTCAGTTTTGTATGGAGCCTCGGCTAGTAGGACTTTGTACACTATACCACCAAAAGATAAATATAATTACTAAAAAGGAATTATATCGCAATAAGCTAACGCGTTTGGTGGTATAAAATTATTTTCTAGTAATAATTATGCAACCCCGATTTAATATGGCGGTAAAACATCACACTGACATAAAAAAAAAATGTCACTGTTTCTAACATAATATGTGTATCTTATTTTTTTTAATCAATGTTTCCGAACGTGATATAAATATGGTGTGACCATGGCAAAGTATTTTTATTTTAAAGTTTATTTTTGTACCATTTATCCAGAAAGATAATGAGAATTTTAATATTTTATATGACTTTACTATTTTTTTTAACTATTAGTACGAACAGTGTACAAAGTCCTAGCCGGAAATGAAAAATATCCTTTCATTAATTTCCCATCACTTAATGCGATTTCCTGTATTTATCTATTAGTTTTCCCATGTGCATGGCGTCGACTCCTTGACCTTTACGGTTGACTGTCTCAGCGGCTGTTTCGATAAGCAGCAGTTTGTATGCTGCAATGTGAAGTTGTTGACTTTTGTTGATGTGTGACTGTCATGTTAATTTTGGTATTATAGGTAGTTCTAAAGTGATACGATGATACTTTAAAGGTCTTAAAGTATAACAGTTTTAGCAAAAAGTTAGTATAAGTCTTATTTTTAGTAGAATTAGAATTTTGTTGTTCGTTTTTTAGGGTTCCGTACTCAACAAGAAACCCTTATAGTTTCGCCATGTCTGTCTATCTGTCCGTCCCTAGCCTAGCTTATAGACTCTTAGTACTAGAAAGCTGTAATTTGGCATGGATATACATATTAATCACGCCGACAAAGTGGTGAAGTAAAATTTTGAAAAATATATTTTTAGGTCACCTCCCCTACATGTGAAGTGGGGATGTATTTTTTTTTCTTGCTACCCCATAGTGTGGGGTTTCGTTGGATAGCAATTTCAAAAATATTGCAGGTTTGTGGAAACAGTTTTTGATTGAACATCCGTTTAAGTTTTAAAGTGTAAAATTTTGTTAGAGTCAAGTGTCCCCCCTGCCAGCCAAATGGTTGTTTTTGGATACGTGAAAAAATTCACGGTAGTTGTATATTATGACAAAGTTAAAAGGAAAACTATCACAGCTAAGTAGGCTTTACAAGTTTACGAGTAACAGTCGACCAACTTATAAAATGTACTTGGCGCAGTACAAATTCCTCATTGGGAACTACTTAAATAACGTTGTCAGGTGTGCGAAAGCGGTAGTATCTACCTTTGAGTATATGAGCCATCGTTAAATAAATGTTCATAAAAGCCCTCTTCTCAGAGTCCGCATTATTGTAATGGGCTACGGAACCCTACACTGCGCGTGGCCCGACACGCACTTGGCCGGTTTTTATGAAAATAATTTGGGAGCTCTCTACTGTGTCCGAAAATTGAGAAAGTAAAAACTTTATACTTAATAAAGTTCTATTTATAATGTTAGCACCTTTGTATATACATTTGGATAACAATAAAGATTTTGTATTTTTTTTTTTCTTCGTTTTTTGGAATTTTTGTCTACTGGTCCTGCTGGTACTACTAAACGGTAGACGCATCAGGACATTCAAGCTGACTTTAGTTGGTGGTTAGTAGGTGGATTGCGTTACTTTAGCTCTTGTTTTGTATTTTATTTAAACCCTCGCGCGCCATATGTACGCTCGGTCGTACGTAAGGTGGCCCGCTAATTATACCTACGGCGCGGGATCAATGTTCAAAATATTTTAATTTTTCTTTACTTACTATATAATTATCGTTTTCTAAAGTTCTCACGAACACTAAACATTACAATTAAGACCTACACACGAATCTACTTGATCACATCGTACGTAGATTCATTCTAATCCCATTCTAAAAATAATTATAAGTAATTTTCGTTAAATATGCAAAATCAACAAGTTAGACATACTCGTTTATGGTATAAAATGCTGGTTATAAAGGTTATGTATCAAGAAGGCTTTGATGAAAAGGTGGGTTCCTTATAATCAATAAGGAAATACAACATTCCCATAATCTCATTAGAATAGATTTATATACTTCACTGCACTTCTGGCTCAGAAATATTACCATTAAGGTGACAAGTGAACTATATAATGTGGATGTTTATATGCAAAAGTAATATGTCTTGAAATCGCTTGTACGCGGAAAAGAATTATCATTTCCTGACAATTATTGTCCCGGATAACTAAATTGGTAACAAAAGTTTGGTTTATTTACACTAAGTACCCCAAGTAAACCATTGGTACTTTAGAACCCTAGTACTTTAGGGTACTTTAGAACCCTAGTAGGTAACTAAAGTATCGTTATTAAATTGAAACTGAGAAAGTGCAAAGAGTACTTCTTCAACTTTGTCTTTTTTCAAATCATCATCTATATCAACACGTCGTGGAATAATAATAAGTAAGAATTATTAGAACACTCTTTTGTTATTTTTGACGCACAGTTTGTCAGTGCAAGCTAAGCTATTAAATATAAATTTTCCTCAGAATAATAATATGATCGCTTCCTTGGCAAAGTCACAAATCACAGAGCTTGCTAAAAAGCATTTTTCGCTGTTTTCTTTTTAAGCTGTCAAATAAATTGTAAGTTTTCTGTCTATCTTTGTGTGGATTACTACTTAATTTTCTTAGCGAAATGACACTAGAGCCGCACAACACTAAAGTTTTTTAATGTTAGGAATCAACTTCCATTTATGTTACGCTTTACGATGAAAAAATATTTTTTTTAGAATGTTATTCATAATATAATGATTGCTGGTAAAGCAATGCTCACCTGAATCATCACATAACACCGATGGCACTAGGAACACTATCAGACCCGTATAAACGCTTTGTAAACAGTAACCTTTTCTACGTGTTCTGATAACACTCAATGTTATTTCACAACTGTTACTGTAACAAGCCATTTTGAGGTCCACTTAATTAGGAAAGTCACATTACCGAACAAAAAGTTTTGTCAATATAATTTTGTTACAACCTCTTTAAATATTTATTATTTTTTCAAATTCCACATTTTTTCTTGTCAGTGCCGATACCTAACTAAAAAGTTTTTGTAACTTTTTCAAATATGGCGGCCAAAAAGCGCGGGAAACGCGCGCGGAGCGTGCGCGCCGTGCGGACAATGATCCGACATTTTTTTTTACCTCAGACAAAATGCCATCATTGTACAGCCGAGCAGCCTTCCGAGAGATTAAATTTATTCAATGATCGTGGGCAATTTTCTGCTCTGTATACATTAATTCTGCGGAAATATGGCTACTGCATTATGAATGTGTCGTAACAGGCGTTACGAGTGTGTAGTTTGTTTGTACTTTTAATGAAATAAATATGCATTATGTTTACACTGAACGCTGGTTATTGGCGACGAAGAGTTAATTTTTAATTGGCTGTTGTTAAAATTATAATAGAATGTTGCAGTTTTATATAAAATTTGTAATTACGATAATTATGTGTATTTTAGAGTTATTAATTATATAGAGTTACCTACTCTCTAACCACTTTCAAACCTTTTTTGTTTACATTTACGCGTAAGCACAGTGCCTTGATCTCACCTGATGTTTATGTGATGATAAGGCCATTTGGTGGAAGCGTACTTCATCCGGGATCCTCAACTAGTGAGGCACTGGCTATCTTATCTCTAGCTGCCGGAACACAACAATGCTACAAGCATTGAACCTGCTGATACTGCAAATATTATCAAATAATTTCTTGGTTGCATTAATATTTGATATTAAAAACGTAGTCTATATTAATTAACACTGTATTTCTAAGCTCGTCGTAAATAGTCAAAATAAAACCCATATTTTACAAAAAAATGACCCTCGACGGTTTAATTATGTATGAAAATCCAACATCTTGTAAGCGAAAGAGTTTAAAAATGTTTTTAATTACAATGGAGATGAATATATTAGTTAAAAATAGAACTGTTTAGTTAAACCACCCAAAAGTTACTTGTTTATGCTCACTTACGTAATACTAGCCATAAAACTTGTTAAAACGCATAGTAATGAGGTGGAACTAGTTTCACATAATAATTATGATAAAAACAACATTTTTGTAATAACTATCGATAAATTACAGTTCGATGGAGGAGCTCGATGGCGCAGTGGTTAACGCGCTCGGTCTGCGAGTGCTGAGGTTAAGCAACTTTCGCAAAGGCCGGTCATCGGATAGGTGACCAAAAATGTATGTTCTCGAGCTCCTGCGTGTTTCGGAAGGCACGTAAAGCCGTTGGTCCCGGCTGCATTAGCAGTCGTTAACAACTACCAATCCGCAATGGGCCCGCGTGGTGGTTTATGGCCCATTCTCCCTATCCATCCATAGGGAAGGCTCGTGCTCCAGCAGTGGGGACATAAAATGAGCTGATGATGATGATGAAATTACAGTTACCGTTAGAGAACTTCCATTTTGTGAAGTAATATCTGTCTTGCTCAGTGGCACAGTTGCTTACGCTGCATTATGGCCAACGCACTCAGGCTACTATCGTAAAAGTAAAGGTCTCAGATGGGTGATCAAAAACAATAATACTGCGCTCTACCCTCCTTCGAGCCTAAATGTGGATAAGAAGGGCACTTGAACTTAAAACTACTTGCATAATTATTTTAATTTCTTGCTCTGTTTCTTGTATTTTACAATTAAATTAATACGTAGGTACTCCTTGTTTCCTTCTTATATTACTTAAATATATTTTTTTTCAAAAGTCATAATTACAGAATTTCAATGCAAATTTACTGGATAACAACATCTAGGAAGCAAGCAGGTGATCTGTATTCAATTGTTTCAAAGTCAAAAGTCAGCTGCTAACCCCTATTTTTAATGATTAAAGGAAAAAATATCAGTCTCTGGTTCCTGTCAGACACGGGTCTGGGTGCCTCTACCCTAATTAGGTTATGTATTGTCTAGCATGGGACCGCAGGAACTTTTGTGTACTAATCTCCAAACTTCAGTATAAAGATGGCATTAAATGATCATAATTGTATCACTGCAAGGCCATGGGTTCCACCATAGAAATCAAGTCATCGCTCCAAATTGATGGTTATGCTGGTTCACCACACTTTCAAATGCGGGCTGGTATATAACATCGAAAAACCGTCGTCCACACAGATGTTTTAGTGTTTAAGGGAAAATAGAGTATTTTAATCGGGCAAACAAAGAAAAGTGTAGGAAGGAACCCGCGTTAAAGAACATATAGCCGACGTCAAGCATAGGCGCGAAAATAAGTCTGCAGTATGCGAACATGCCCTAAAAGGGCCCAACCATTACATCAGATTTAATAAACCACAAATACTCGTTAGAGAACAACGATTCATCCCTAGGAATCATCGTATCAACGCGAGGCTATATATTGAAATTAAAAAACATCCTAATTTCAATAGAGAAGATGGTTGGAATCTATCATAAGCATGGGATCCCATCATACAAAATATTAAATCCCAGCCCCAACACCATACTGCCAGACCAAAATATACTGTAAGCTCTTTCTGCGTAAAACGGAACGCATCTGATTAAATTTAAATGAGGGTATAGGTACAAGATACTAACAAATTATGAGACGACCAACACCTCAGTCCCCCTGCCTGTGACCACGGGCCCTGCAAAGGGTTCGAAATGTCAAGATAAACATTAAAAAGTAATGTGTAAAATAAACGCGAGTAGATCCGTAAAAGTTGTTTCATTTCAATAGTATTTGATTTTAAAACTTCGCCCAATCCAAACAGTTAACTACGTACAGCTGAATCGTGTTATCACTCATGGGTATAAACAAATTTTTAAATAAACTGAAGAGAAAACAATACAGGAACAGAAGAAATAATCTTCGTCACATTTAGGTGATTATCAAATTAATTAAAAACTATTATAAACAATGCTAATTACGATTCCACTTACGCGTAGAGAGGGGCACTTATGACACATTTCACAAACTTGAACAAATTGTTTCATAACAAAACTAAACTTCATAGTGTTCGACGGAGTGTAATAATTTAAACATAGCCTTTTTATGAGCTTAAAAAATGTTTATCAAAAGTAGTCAAACTATTTTGAGTAAGTACCTACATGTGTAAGTTTCTCCCCGTGGGTGTCGTAGAAGACGACTAAGGGACCATCCCAGAGGATGATAGGCAGCAGCATCTCTCTTGAGTTACTTTCACCTACTGCGATCGCCAAGGGATTTGCCATAATCACCACACTTGGCAGGCGGCCAAGCGTGGTGATTATGGCAAATCCCCCTCATTTTTGGTGGAGGCCTTTGTCCAGCAGTGGACGTCTTTTGGCTGAGATGATGATGACCTGTGTGAGTTTTTCTTTCCATAGTAGCAAAGGAAGGCAGGCGTCTGTCAAAGTGGACCGATGATCGATCAAGGTCGCGGGTAGCCGCTGGATGCGAGCAACACAAAACCGGTCGTTGTAGAGATTCTTGGGGGAGGCCTTTGTCCAGCAGTGGACGTCTTTTGGCTGAGATGATGATGACCTGTGTGAGTTTTTCTTCCCATAGTAGCAAAGGAAGGCAGGCGTCTGACAAGGTGGACCGATGATCGATCAAGGTCGCGGGTAGCCGCTGGATGCGAGCAACACAAAACCGATCGTTGTAGAGATTCTTGGGGGAGGCCTTTGCCCAGCAGTGGACGTCTTTTGGCTGAGATGATGATGACCTGTGTGAGTTTTTCTTCCCATAGTAGCAAAGGAAGGCAGGTGTCTGACAAGGTGGACCGATGATCGATCAAGGTCGCGGGTAGCCGCTGGATGCCAGCAATACAAAACCGGTCGTTGTAGAGATCCTTGGAGGAGGCCTTTGTCCAGCAGTGGACGTCTTTGGCTGAGATGAAGATGATGGTGATTATGATAGTAGGAAAGAGTTTGGTCCACATCTCTCATGATGATAAGTTGATAAGTGACAATGAGAAAGAAATTGAAAATACGCTTCACCCGGAATCCACAGCTAATGAGGAACCGGCTTGTCTCTAAAGAACAGGTCACACTGAGAGCGAATCGAAACTAAAATAACGTTTGCTTCTTTCATGTCACTACCACGTCTTTCTATATTTGGGTTCGAACAGAACTACAGAGCTAAACTATGATGAGTAAGAGTCTGTAGAGGCGCCCCGATCGGAACCGATCCAAACCCCTCGGAGCATCGAGTAGGGCGAGGGGACACGGTTGCGTATTGCCATTCCTTCTAGAAACCATCTGACAGTGTTTCGATCACACAGCTCACAATCTTTCAAGTTCCTCGCCGCCCTCAAAAAAGTCCGGTAACGCTGAAGAGGTCTTGTGAGGCTATCAGCTCACTGCAAAAATGATGAGTACACTGAAAAAAAATATTTTCTACAATACTACCAGAATGTATAGTTGATTTTATTTTGTCTTTATTACAATATTTATGTGACTATAACAGTTTTTTTAGTAACGTATGCTTTAAAATTATTTGTCGAAACAATTCGTATTGTAGACTTTACGGCGCTATTATAGTTAATGTGATATTGTAATGATCACATCAAAATATAGTAGTAGGAACTTACTGCTTTGTGTAGACATTACTAAACTGAACAATTTGTAATCATAACTAGATGAAATGTTGCATTAACAAATTTGCGGAGTAAAAGATACCCATTAAGTAAAATTTTACAGTATATTTAGTACCAAAAACGAAATGAAGTGTTCCGCCTACAATGCATGTCGTAAAGTCCACGGGCCGCGGGGTTGGAATCGGCCATGTTTTTTTCATTCTATTTAAGCCGATTGCGCAGCGCACAACTCTTGTTGAAAATTAGTAAAATTCGGTTTGATTTCAGCGCAGTTCTATAAATTATTCTATAAAGTTGCAACTTATCGTGCGTGCGTACGTTTTAATATAAGAATAGTGTGACCCAGCAGGGGCAACAGGTATTATAACAGAAGATATCGTCAAAATCCTCACGGATTGGTCGCTAGAGGAGTACATCAACGTATTCAAAGGTAAGTAAGTAAGTACCTACATAACTCTGTATACACCTGCTTATTTCTGAAGTATTTATTTCTCATGTGATATTAATTGATGAGCTTGAGTAATATTCAGTGCAACTAATAAGTATGTAAGTACCTAATTAACTTGTGTCGGAAGTCTAGTGCCTGCCTATGTACTTTACTAGGGTCACAGTGTCGGTGGGTACATACCTAGGTATGTAGGTTCCATATAGGGCCCCACCCAGTGCATTACCGTAGTACCGTTAGTACCGTTCTTACTTCTGATTTCTATAACACAAATGACTTACCTACTCCTACCTACTTGTTTAATTAAGTAATTAGTTAACAGATTAAAACTATAATTATGCAAAACTTATTTTATGATAAACTTATTTTATTATTAACTTAACTTATTTTTGATTTTTAATATTACAGATTTAGAACAAAATCTTCACTGGCTAAAAAATTCGACTGAACCTTGGGAATAAGTTGAAAAAAAATGGTAGACCACAACCACTTTCAGGACCATGGAGTTATACACAACTGATAAATCAGTAGCACAGTACTTGTCAGAATTCCTCGTGCTACAAAAGCCAGCCGGTTACCTGTTACTTCTCTTAGACTTTAAACATCTTTACCCAGGGCAAGAAACCTTGATATATGAAAATTTTCCTGTCTTAAAAAATAAGATACTAAGCTACGCAGAAAGAAAAGCTGATCGTGACCCTGCATTGAGAGAAATAATTCAAGTACAGAATACATACGGTTAGTTTTTATGCTAAATATTTTATGTTGGCCTCATGTCACTATTGCAAACAATTTATCTTACTATCAAATAATTATAACATCATCCTTTTTAGGGTAACTGTATGTAAATATTTTTTTCCATACATCTGGTATTTTATACCCATAATAATATATAAAACACGTGCATGCACATTTATTTACGTGCGTGCATGTTTATTTTTGCAACATCGTGTAATTATCATTCCATTTTCATTTTAAATTAAGTAGGTACCATAACACAGAAATTATTGTTAAGAAGTTATTGTATTTACAGATAAAAACGATGTAAGGGCTACTGAAGTAAACACATTAAGAGCATTGTTGACATTGCCACTGATGTTGGGAAACCCACTAGCAAAAGGAAGAAAATCTAGCTGGCGATCATCAAACAAGAAGCAAGTGAGGGATTTATTACTCCTATATTTATTTATAATTATACTTATACCTCCTAATATTGGCAATAAAACACCAATTACTATAAAATGAACCGTTTTTGAAAGGCAGTTATAGTAAAAAAAACAAAACAAAGCTTTAATTGTTAAATTAAAGTATACTGGTAATACATCATTATATTAGAAGTTAATTGGATTGATGTTAATGGGGCCAAATATATTAGAAGTATAACTCTAACGGTGTTCTTAAGTGAAGATGACCTTTTGCCATTGTTTGCATTAATTGAGAAAATATATGTTGAAGTAAATCATAATAGCTATAAGGATATTATTTTTGAGTGTAGTTTATATAAAACTTTGTTTTTTAATGAAAGACTTTACGCTTACGAAGTTGAACCTATTGAAACTATTAGTTTTTTAAGTATGAGTCATTATTTAGCTACTTGCCAAATTGTGTATGTGTTACGCCTAATAATAGGACACATATTGTTGTTAGATAAAACGAATTCCGTTATTGTGATGATATTGTTTTATAATTAACCACTAAATCTTTAATTTTAAGTCTTTATTTTAATCAAAATACACCACCAAGTCAAGTCGAACTGACTGAAACTATTCGTTGTAATACAATGGACTGCTATATAATCTACTCGAACCATCGCATATGTTTGCTTAAAATTTATCCACCAGACCCTTAACCATTTGATGTCATTCAAACAATACTATTAGTTTCAAACCTCCTAGTCAGGTCTTGGTTTGAGTAGATTTTTTTGCAGTCCAGTGTCCAGATAGAAATCATTATTTAGCTATGAAGTCAAGTGTGATAATATAACTTATTAGCTTATTCTCTGTTAGCCCATGACTATGACCAAAAGCAACCATTTAAACCAAGATTCAAAATGCTGCCATAATAATTTAAAAAGTTAAAAACTAAAAAATATTGCACAAAATCGCTACGTCTTGCATAAACATAGCGGTACGGTATTTATGCATTCTCTGACTCCGGTAAGAAGTGGCTATTTTCGTGCAAAATATTTAAAAAAAAAATACTTTTTTAATTATTATGATAGCGATTTGAAACTTGGTTTAAATTATTGCCGTTGATCTTCAGGTTTTGTCATTTTAATCATGTGTAAAAGTACTCGTGAATTCAAACATCTTTTTGTATGAAACCATCCCTGAAATCGTTAGAAAAAATTCAGCTGATCCGTATACGAAACATCTGTTTTTTTCTAACGATTTCAAAGTTGATTTTGTACAAAAAGTTGTTTTTTTTACCCGATCGGGTAATTTTAAATTTACGTGAATAACTATTCACCTACTGAAAGTTATCGGGTAATTTTAAATTTACGTTGTAAACATTTTAGAAATAAGTACTATTGAACTCTCTTAAATTTATATGCTTTGGATTGATACATATTTTTGCACTTGACTGTACCAAATTGTACATGGGTTACGCTTACGCCTAAATAATACGGTGCACATTTATGTTTATGTTATTATGAACACATCGTTATTGTTTTTATTACTTAATACGTAAATAAAAAGATGATTGTGATAAAATAGTTTTTTATTTTCTATGTAGGTCCCTACTCTTTTTGACATTGCTATCAGTATACCAATACTGAATGTAACTAAATATGTGCTTGTTTTATATTAAATCATTTATTAATAATGGGACACATGCTTTGTTACGATCAGTACCTATATACTAATAACAATGTCAATAGCCCTTACTACATCTACTAACTGTATAGTAGGTGTAAGATGATATGTATAGTAGATGCTACATATAGGTATAGTAGGTACAACATGTATTATAGTAGGTGCAAACTATCTGTACGGTAGGTGAAACAATGTGTATAGTAGATTCGACGAGTCTATATGTTGGTGCAACAGGTCTTTATAGTAGGTAAAACGTATTTTCATAGTAGTAGCAACGTTTCTGTAGTTAGCGCAACAAATCTTTATGGTAACAAGTACTAAAAACCAATGGACATACTACAAAATATATTGTACATACCACCATATTATCATGTAGAGCCTAATGGAGGTTATGTAAATAAAACAATAAATTTTTGTTGGAGACAACATATATTATAGTGTACTATACCATAAAAAATTGTGTCAATAACTATTTGTATCGTAACAAAAACAATAACATTTAACTATAATTGTGTAGTAGACCTTACTAACCGTCAGGGTTGTCACATATAGCACTATAAAAATTGTACAGTGTACGAGAATTCTCGTTGGAGTAACAATTTTTTTTTTCAGTGTATGAAAAGACGCGGTAGGGGCATAAGCGAACCGAAACGAATTCAATCTTCGTTTCGCTTCGTTCCTAGTGTGACCTGCATATCTACGTAAATACATCTAAATAACATAAACCTTACCAAACAATAGCCACCGTAAAGCAAACCGAGTATATTAGTACTGAGTACAATACTTTGCATTCCTCTCGCTGGAAATCGTAACAAGGACCCCTGGTTTTACGACATGTGGTCTTCCCACTAAACCACGAAGGTGGCTATTTAATTTTATCCTAAAGATTTAAATCTGTCGTTTATTCGGCCGTTTTATTGACGGTAACTAGCATGTACATATATTTTGAAAATCACGATAGCATAGTTGGTAGTGCACCTGACCTCATGTCATGGGGAGTACCTTATCTTTGCTTAAAATTGTATAAATTAATCAAATCTAGTTAAATCAAACAATCAAACAGACAATAGTACATTGTTCACCGAGAGGAGAAAGTGACCGATTACCGTCGAGGGTGTCGTTTGAAGCCCGAGCCGTAGGCGAGGGCTTTAAAACACCCGAGATCGGGAATCGTAGTTTCTCTCGAGTGATACATAGCGCTTTATACTACACCTGATACTTTATCAAATTTACGGTAGAAAGTACGTCATTGCATATCGAACAAATATGCGGGGAGAAAACGCATCTGAGCGGTAGAGAAAAGTGTATGAAAATCCATTTCTTGCGTGGTTTTTGCGTTTTATCCCCGCATATTTGTTCGATATGCAATGACGTACTTTCTACCGTAAATTTAATAAAGTAACAAGGTACTTTCCAAGCAGGTGTAGTATAAACCATATTTTGACATCTTTATGTATTTATTACAGGTATCAAACAGCAAATCTCTTTGACAATATACTTACTCTTATTATTAGCAGACGTTTCTGCAAAGACTACGAGTACTACAGAAGACAGCAGCGAAGAAACAAATGAAAAAGCAGCGACCGTTTACTTTGTTCCGTATTTCTACCCGGTGTTTTACTACCCCATTTACTATTTCGCCCCGATCCTTTTTGGATAAATTAAATGGTGATAAAAAAATAAACACCATGTTGTGATGGCCTGTCATTTAGAGAAATCTTGGTTTAGTTCTTTTTAATATGTAAGATTGAGAATGTTAGTTTTTTCATAAATATATTGTATTTTATTACATTTTCAATTGCATTATATTCATTTGATGAACAGTGTATTGTTTCTGATTTATATTTAAAAAAAACGAAGTAAATCATAGTCATACACCATTAAATGTTATTCATCATCTAAAATATGTTAAATTAATTAATTAATTTATTTATTTAAACTTTTGCAACACAGCTATTACATGGCGGACTTAATGTCTGAGGCATTCTCTACCAGTCAACCATAGGGTGGTGCAGAGATAACATTGGCAGGTGCAATTTATTTGTATAATAAATGAATTAAGTGAAAGTAATATCTAAAGTATATATTCATTAAACATATACTTTTATAAATACAGATAGTTACTAGTTAGATAATTTAATAAAAATATTTATAGGTACCTAGTATCCTATTGTAAACACCAGTTCTACTAATAAATAACAAAAGCATGTGAAAAGCATATACATTTATTACTAGTAGCACCTACCTCTTTACTTTATCGCTGTTTTTGTAAGAACATAATATTTTTATCACATTATGACCGTAGTTATATAGTTGATAGTATTTGCTATAAATATGTAACAAGAATATTAACAATTGCGTGCGTGCAAAAAAAACCATACAACTAGACTACAAGATATACTATTTTTAAATTATATAAATAAAAAACCAGTTTTTTCTTTAAAAAAGTGAAACTGTTGAATTTATGTGTTGGCTCACTTGGATTCCCATTTTTGTTTCTCTATCTGTGGTCACCACATACCATAGAGATTGGGGTCCACTTATTGGACCTTTTTATCCACAATTTGTGGAGACGGTGAACGAATGTGACGAAGAATATGGTAATGTGTGCTTAGAGATTCCTACCAAGAAGGTTTGTCAAGAAAAACTGGCTAAACCTCTAGTACCGTGGTACCCTCTGCCATGGTGGTATTTGTACTGCCAAATGATAGTCAATATCAGACATACGCCAAGAACCAGAACCACTACTAGAACTGTTCATCCGTATTTTAAAAAAGCTGTGGAGGAAGTCAGAATTTTCAGAAAAGAACAGAAAATAAAAGAAAATTATGAAGCACGCAATAGAGTTTGAAACTTACATCTTAGAACAATGGCAATTTAAAAGCTAAGCACAAAATGCAGTACCTACATCCTAGAATAGTGTAAGAGTATCTTTAAAGCTAAGCGCAAAATGCATGTAATTTATATACAATAAATACATAAAAAAATAGTACCTAATATATTGAAAATGAAATGAAAATGTTTTTATTGCAACAAATACCAATCTACAAATTAATTTTGCCCTGGCTTCTGTAAAAAAGTAAACTTGTGGAACAGACCCCAGTTCCTTTCTGTTGACAAAACTCAATTGGTAATAATTAACTAAGCCAAAAAATCAAAACATAAGAAAATTAAAGAAATTTAAAAGTTAAACGTGACAATAAGATAATTATGTGTATGTTGTGTGAGGGCATGAGCGTGTGCGTGTGCGTGTGCGTGTGCGTGTGCGTGTGCGTGTGCGTGTGCGTGTGCGTGTGCGTGTGCGTGTGCGTGTGCGTGTGCGTGTGCGTGTGCGTGTGCGTGTGCGTATGCGTATGCGTGTGCGTGTGCGTGTGCGTGTGCGTGTGCGTGTGCGTGTGCGTGTGCGTGTGCGTGTGCGTGTGCGTGTGCGAGTGCGAGTGCGAGTGCGAGTGCGAGTGTGTAAGGGTGTGGTAGTGTATGGGTATGTACTCAAGTATGCCAGCCCTTGACCACGCAAAACCCCGAGGCTCTCCTGAACTTTAACACATGTTAGAGTAAAAGAGACCCTCAGCAGCTGCATATTCAAAAGCTTGCAGCCAGTTAATTATTTTATTTTTAATTATATAAATATTGAGCGTTTTACTTGTATAAACCATATTAAATTTATTGTACAACAAAGGAGCCAGGTAGTAATATGTCTTTTAGCAAAAGTACTGTTTGTTTTGGGAATTAGGTATTTATCGACTTTATTACGACTGTTCAATCTTTTCTGGACAAGTTGATGGTTTGCAGAGCACATGTGGAATCGTCGAAGAGATTGGTAAATACATAACTTTCTTACACTAACTAAGGACCTGTGCTTTTTCATAAATCAGTGTGGTTGGCTATCTATGAGGTAACGAAAACAATACTTTTAGCACAACACGTTGTGCACGTTCAATCTCAATACTATTTAACATTTTGTCATTTCGCTAGAAATTCCATACACAAAATTAGGAGACTACAGAAGGGAAGCTCCTTACAAACCTGCTCGAGCAACGCACACATAGACAACCTCTCACGGACGCGGAATCTCGGAACAGCTGCGCTCGGACTGTTCCGAGCAGGGCTTGAAAACCGGTTTTACGAAACTATGCATGGAACTTATTAAAAAGTTTACGTTCCAATGAACCGGTTTTTGAGCCGGTTTACGAAAAGATGGTTTTTTTAAATTAACCGAAATTTAAAATGATAAATACTTGATTTACGTTTTCGATCCATGTTGATAGGATGCGCGCAACTATCAAAATGAAACTGCGCTCGCGACGTAACACTGCCACGCGTCGCGCGGGGTGTTTCATTCAACAAGTTACAACAAGTCGCAGCCAGCAATCGCTAAAAATAAACCGGTTTATTTAAGTTCGAAATATCGCTCCTATTTGGTTCCGCACCGGAACGGTACTTTACGATAGTACAGGTTTTACCCAAATGAAACCGGTTAACCGGTTTTGAACCGGTTTCAAGCCCTGGTTCCGAGATAGTCCGAGATTCCGTGTCTGTGAGAGAGTCAAGGTGCACATTGTTCAAACGCGGTAATTACTAAGCCTACCCTTTGGGATCTCCTTATTATGTGCCCACACTGTCCGTTTCTATCTCATCCAATCCACTAGATACAATCCGTCAAGTTGGTTACACTGCATAAACCTAGCTATTCCGGCGGAAGGCGGATGGCGAGAATAGCAATAGGCGGAAAACAGCAAACTATTTTCTTACAAAAAAAAAAGTGATGCCTGATTTCACCGACGACTCTTAAGTTTACGATAACCCCTAACTAAACCATGTTAGGTGACAGTTGTTGGAGCAAAACCGTCACCTAAAACTTAGGGACCAATGGTGAAAATGGGCATGAGTCTCTTTAATAACCTTTTTTTTATGTATTTAAGTTGCAACTGTAGAGCGATGACAACGTTGCAGGTTACAATCAATGCCTTTTTGCTTTCTCATTATTATAATGGTTGCATTAATGAACAATGGAACAAAAGACATCACCCCTGTCTGCATAGCCGGGTAAATAGGCCACTACCAGAGAATAGCTTTTTATTAATTGCCTGCTTAATGTACGATAGGCCACTAAGCCTACAGTACATTCGCACTAGCTACGAGTATTAAAGCACAGTAAATAAACATATAGAATGTTCAAATAATATTTTTTAACGCAAATTTTGTTGCGAACAAATTACAAAAACACAGATGCTGAAATAATTTCCACGAGCAGGATTTGAACCAGCACCCTTCTGACATACCGGGTCAGGTGCTCTTCCAATTGAGCTATCGTGGTTCTAACCAGCCCGCCGAAATTATTCAACACTTTTTACTTTGAAAGCCAAAGGCGCCCATTCAATGTCAACAACTACCGTCACTAACATCCGATCATAATATTTTTACAAATACTAAGATCAGTTAAGAAGTAGGCTTTTTTTTCAGCATTTGTGTTTTTGTAATTTGTTCACAACAAAATTTGCGTTAAAAAAAAATTATTTGAACATTTTATAAATAGCTTGCCTACTTCTTAACTGATCTTAGTATTTGTAAAAATATTATGATCGGATGTTAGTGACGGTAGTCGTTGATATTGAATGGGCGCCTTTGGCTTTCAAAGTAAAAAGTGTTGAATAATTTCGGCGGGCTAGTTAGAACCACGATAGCTCAATTGGAAGAGCACCTGACCCGGTATGTCAGAAGGGTTCAAATCCTGCTCGTGAAAATTTTTTCAGCATTTGTGTTTTTGTAAACATATAGAAAAAATGACCAAGGCATCGATTTTGCTTTATGAAAACGTCCACAATCGTGATTCAGCTGTTTTGATTTTGACATTTAGGCTATGAATTGAAAGTGTGGAAAAAAAATTCAAAATCGGGATTCGTACCCTCCCCCCCTTAAGGCATCGATTTTGCTTTTTGAAAACGTCCACAATCGTGATTCAGCTGTTCTGATGTTGACATTTAAGCTATGAATTGAAATCGTGGAAAAAAAAAATCAATGGCGACTGGGCGACCACTAGTAAAACTAAATCGTACAATATGCCACGGCAACTTCTAGCGATCAGTAGAGTAGCGTCGCAAGAAATTGCCGTGTCATTTTAGAAATTGATATTGTACAATCTGCTCTGGGCAACTCGCAAAACGGAAAACGTTTGTAAGATAACGACCCGCTGATTGTAAGCTGACGAATTATACTATATGCCTGCAGCATTATTACATATGTACATATTAGTATTTGCGTAAATTCATTGAGATGTGTCACTATTTTTAATAGAATTCAATTCTTGTTTCAGTGTGTAGGCAGAAAGCTACACTAGTTTTCTTTTTAATTGAGTTTGTGTCTAAGTACAAAAGCCCTACTGCTTAACGGCAGAAGTAGCCAACTAACTAAAGTCAGTCACGAGCATATAAATATGTTACTCTTAAGGACAAGTTGTTTTTACATGTTTTCGCTGTCAGCTGTCACATACTTTTAATTAAGCTGCAACCTTGTTAGCAGATATGGTTGAACACTTTTCTTGGTTCAGATTTTGTTGTCGATAATTATGCCCGTGACTGTACTATCTAAAAAATATATTTGTAAGTATAAAATTCCTTGTACAGACGCCTGCGCATCATCATCATCATCATCAGCTCATTTTATGTACCCACTGCTGGGGCACGAGTCTTCCCTATGGATGTATAGGGAGAACGGGCCATAAACCACCACGCGGGCCCAGTGCGGATTGGTGGTTGTTAACGACTGCTAATGCAGCCGGGACCAACGGCTTAACGTGTCTTCCGAAGCACGGAGAAGCTCGAGATTATAAATTAGCACGTTAACCACTGCGCCATCGAGCTCCTGCGCATTAACCTATCCAAAACTATCTTAAGTTGTTCAATACATTTTCAACCCTACGTTTAATTCATAAAGTTCAAAGTCTATTGAGAAGATATGACAGTTTGTGGTAGTCTAATGTGCTGGCGTGTGTACTGTAGCAACCGAGACTCCTTGCTCGGGCATGCTTACTGGCAGTTGCCGTGGCCTGCATTCAAACGTGTTTAAAAAAGGAAGGATGGAAGAAAAAAAAAGGAGCATCGCGGACATTCGATGACGGGCCGCGACTACGACAAGTCTAATATAATACATTGGACTTCTTGGCGGGAAAGTGAAGAGTCATGTCTGCGGTTTTGTTTTATTTTCTAAAATTTGTGTTATGTCGAATATTAATGTGAAATAATGGTGGATTATTAACCGTTAAGTGTTCGTGAGGGCGCATGAGTGTTGGCAAATGAAACAAAACAGTGCAACGTCACTTTTCAAATTCTCTCAAGAAGTCTGCCCGAGGACTTAGTAAAGCCCCACATCTTTACTGAGATACTCGAGGGTTTGGGGGGTATATCATTTCTCACTTCTCATTTCTATTATCATTCATCATCATCATACATGAAAGAAATTAATATTGTTTATATAAGTATTGTAAGACTTTTTCATTGGCTAAATGCTTAATACAAAGCTAAAACGATAAAGCATTTTATTCGGTACAGTCTTGACATTATTAACAATATAATACTAACTTACTTTCTGAGTACATACGCAACGAAATTCTTCATAGTAATTTTGCTGTAAAGTTACTGGCAGGAGTTTAACGAGTGATTTTTCTAGTTTTCCGCTACAATAAAATCTAGGGTCAGTTTAAAATACTCAATAACAAAATAAATAAGCGTCTTCCTGTATGTACGGAACAAAAAACTAAATTAAAGTATACTCTAGTATTAGACAGAATCGAAAATAAAAACACAAAACTGTCTGAATAAAAAAATAAACGAACTTATTTTTGAGATTTGCCTGTCTTACAGCTAGTCTATCTAGAGCAGTGGTTCTTAACCGGTGGTCCGCGGACCACTGGTGGTCCCTGGAGGCATTCCAAGTGATCCCCGAAGCCATCGTAATCGTGATAAACAATAAACAAGTGACTTGACGACCTTGACGAGCGTGATGCTAGAGCCGACCCAACGCAAATCGCGCGCGCGTCGCAAGTCCGAAGGCAGCAGCAGGGGTTTTCAGCGCTTCTGGTTATTAATAACAAGCACCGAAACCGGTTGGAAGCCACTGCTGACATGCGTTCAGTTTCGAGTAGCACTGAACCAAGGATTCAGAAGTTAGTAAAGAGTGTGCAACCACAAAAATCTCATTAAAATCTGTAACTTTTTTATAGATTTTTGCGAAATATTAAATAAATGAGTGTTAGTCGTAAAATTATACGTATTTTATTTATAAATACTTAGATCAAAGAACCCTTTATTTGCTTATATTTAGGTACCGTATATTATCAATAAAACAACAGAGTGGTCCCTGGTAAGACAGATATTTGGTGAAATGGTCTGATGTGCAAGCATCTTGGAACTCTTCCCTTGTCCTTTAGTCCGCTCTTACGACAGGTTAGGCAGCTGAGACATTCTTTTTTCACATCCCCAGATCAGCGCGCAGCGTGGGTATAATAAATAAGACATTGATATTTGGAACACTCTTTAAGTATAACTAGTTTACACGGCGGACTTCGTACCGCATTTCTGTCCAGTAGTTTTTGAGTTTATTCGTTGCAAACATACATACATACATACAAAAATACAAAGGTTTCCTCTTTATAATATTAGTATAGATAATTGCCGCTAAGGGCATGTTCACAAACTTTTGTTGCAATAGAAATGAGAGTAGTTTGAATGTTAAAATGTTCAAATAATTTTTAACGCAAATTTTGTTGCGAACAAATAACAAAAACACAAATGTTTTTCAAACATTTGTGTTTTTGAGAGTAGTTTTAGCTTTCTGTAAATAAGTGCCAAATATTGAAATCATACTTTTTTTTTAATTCCATGTAAATCATATTCTAAACAACTGTCAAACTTTTATAGAGACACAGACGCCTTTTAATCGCCTTGTGTCTAGACCCAGAGGTCCCGGGTTCGATTCCCAGCGGGGGGTACATATTTGTGTACTCGGTTTGGTTGGTAGTAGGGCTTGTTTGTCCGCCTGGCTAGCTACCACCATCTTATCTAAATATGTCGCCATAGCATCAATGTTTGTAGCATTGTTGTGTTCCGGCAGCTAGAGATAAGGTAGCCAGTGTCTCAGTAGTTGAGGATCCCGGGTGAAATGCACTTCTACCTTTGGTGTTATCATCACTTAACATCAGGTTAGATATAGGCAAAGTGCTTACCTGTAGGGGGTAAAAAAAGACCTCTATTTGGTCTGTGGTAAGGGATTTACTTACTTACTTACTTACATTTACTTTTAAAAGACGCGGTTGTTTTAATTAATTAAATATTAACACTTAATTAAAGACTAATTGTACGTGACAAATATTAAAGTTTAATGTTTCCGTATACTTAAAACCTAATAGCATGAAATTGGTACGGAACAAGAATGGATTATAAATTGCCACGTTCTCTTTACAATAAGATGTTGAAGTTCCTCCAGGTAACAACTGATTTTGTATAATTTCAAAAAGCACTTTTTAAAGGTGATAATCCCGATGTTGGTAAATTATTACAATAAAATTGCCGCAATTTTCCAATAATGCATAAGCTTATGCTAAAACAGAACCCATTAGCTTCACACTCTTCCATGTATTTATTACTTTTCTTTTATTCTATGTATTGTCTGCTTTATAATGTGTGTGTTTGTTTGCCAAAAAATTTTTTTCTTTTTTTCTTTCAACACAATTTGCTTAAAACAACTAGATACTTTAACTCACATTTTAAATCTTTCTTTACCTTATAGATCTCTACCATTCTCCTCATCATATCCCTGACCTCGACCCATGGCCTCTACCGAGGGCGTAGGAAGCTGACTCCCCCCATGGGTTCCACTGAAGTCCCCCTCTTCCCCGAAAGTGTGGACTCCAACGCCATCTCCCTCCTTAAGGTCCCTAGCAGCCAATTCTGCGCCGAAATGGACCTCCAACCAGCGTACCACTACGTTGTTCTCCCCTGGTGGTACTATCACTGCCAGAATATGAAAGACAAGAAGGACCAGGAGGATGATAAGAAAATGCCGCACCTGGGCCACTACAGAAGAATATTGGAACGTGTGAATGATTATAAGAAGGACCATGACTTTAGTATGGAAATATTTAGACATGCCAGACGCGGTGGGGAACGCGTGCAAAAGCTTTAGACCTTTGTGATGTACATATGTAATAAATACTATGACGGATCGGTTAAAGATTTGTATTTTTATAATTTGATAAGGATGCATTAAGTCATCATCTCATCATCATCATCATCATCTCAGCCAAAAGACGTCCACTGCTGGACAAAGGCCTCCCCCAAGGATCTCCACAACGACCGGTTTTGTGCTGCTGTGTGCTAGTATTATTTTAAAATTTATACTATTTAAAAAAGGATTTGAAATAAGATATAAAGTGTTGAAACAATTCAACGAGCGGGATTCGAACCCGCACCCCATGACATTCCAGGTCAGGTGCACACAATTGGTTCGCAACAAAATTTGCGTAAAATTATATTTAACCATAATAATAATAAAAAAAACGATTTTCAGGCATAAACATCGTTGATTACACAAAAATGTTCAGAACCATTTATTAACACAACCCTTTGTATTAGGAAAATAAAATAAATTGTTATGTACCATGCGATTTGGCAAATCTATTTTCTAGTTTTAAATAAATCAGAATTTACTCATATTAGGTTGGGGAAAAAGTCTTTTCGCATTTAGTATGTATGAACTTGTAATAAAATCTCTTTGGCTATACTATTTGTATCTGGCTGGTTTTGGTATCATTAAAAGTATAGATTTTAAAGAAGATAATTTTAAATTAAAATTAGGAAAATGTGTAATTTTCATTTGTTTTTCTTACTGTCAAGATGAGTGAATCTAATAAAGAAATTTAATATATTTTAAAATTTTACTACAAAAATTATTAAAATAAAACAAAAAACCCGACTGCTAAAACAACTATATAAAAACAATTATATACTTCTAAAAACCGGACTAACATAAAAAATAACTGCAAGAAGAAAAAACTGAAAACAAAAAACAAGCTCTACGATAAAAAAACACAAATGTTGAAAATTTTTTTCCACGAGCAGGATTTGAAGGTTCAAATCAGATTCGGATGTCAGAAGGGTGCAGGTGCACCCTTCTGACATCCGGGTCAGGTCATTTGTGTTTTTGTAATTGTTTCGCAACAAAATTTGCGTTAAAATTATTTAAACATTTTAAGCTCTACGATACCAAAGTATTTAAATGAGTATTTATAAATACATTGAATATTGATAGTTTTCGTAGGCGGGGACCATCACCAATCAAAGAGAGTGCGGATTTAATTGAGCTAGCCTCGGCCACTTGGTTAAAACATCACAAACACAAAACAAACACAAAACGAAAAACATAACTCTCCTTCTGACGCAGTCGGATAAAAAAGGTAAAAATGCAACGCAAACCGCGAAAAAAATTTGCGATGTTTAAGGACCTAGTGCAGGGTCTGTGAGAGTAGCACAAATTTGGTTTAAGCGTTTTCAATCTGGAAATTTTAATGTCAAAGATGCACATCGCTCTGGTCGCCCTATTACGGATAAAATGGATGCCATTTTTGAAAAAGTGGAGCAAGATCGGCGTATCAATAGTTACGACGTAGCTGAAGAACTAGAAATTGACCACAAAACAGTTTTGGCACGTTTTGGAGCCCAAGACATCTGGATGATACTTTGCCTCCGACGATATAGGTAATGGAATATAGTGCGTCTATAATATGTTCAATACCTACTATTTACTTTGCGAGCCAATCTATTGTCCAGTTCGATTTTAGCTACACTGCCATTAGTGTTGGAGAATGGATTTTTGTTTTTCCAAGTTAGATCAGCAATCACCTCTGCTTCTGGTTTCGATTTTAAGAAGGACTTGTTTTAAATGTACTCAGAGTGAGAGTGAAAAAAAACTTTGTAATGCTAGTTACAACAATTTTATCTAATTCTCTTCTTCAAAACTTCAAAACATCAATGTAATGGCAAAAAAAAATCTAGATGGCTAAAGAGGGAAATTATTTGCACGTATTTCTCTGTGAATTATTTTTGATTTCGCTATATTTCCAGAACTAAGCGACCAAATTAGACGCTGTGAAAAGCAAATTTTATCATCATGAAATTCCTCAGGTGATGAAACTATTTATTTTTGTAAAGATTAATATTTTGTGGCTAATAAGTACACTTAAAAATCATCTTGAAAAATCAAATGAATTTTTAACATGAAAAACGTTATTGTGGCTTAAATATAAAAGCTAGGTATATCGTGCCGCTGACTTTTTTAGATCTACTGATGACTAATATTTTTGTTGTACATTATTCCTAACTACTAAACAGTTGGATGTATATACAACTGTTTAGTAAGCGCACGCTGATAAAGCTGCCAAGCTGCACTTCTTTTTTCTGACATCTTATAGAAATTTTAAGATTTAGAAGTGTAAAATATTGTTCATCACATAAAATTATAGTTTTTGTGTCGCCTGAAAATCCATTTAAAATATTGGTGAAATAATTTTTGGAATCGGATCAGTACTTTTGGTGATTTCCTCCCAATTCCAAATTTATAAATTTTACCTCTTTATAATACTTATTAGTGTGATAAATAACATTATTGTGGCTTTAATATAAAAGCTAGATTATATCGTGTCGCTGACTTTATTTTTCATCATTGAACGACTAATATTTCTGTAGTACATTACATTCATGGATACTTAGCCGTTTGGTCAGCGTACATCGATAAAGCAGCAAAGCGGCAACTTTTCTTTCGATTTGATTTACAAATTTTGCGATTTCGAATTAATAACTATCATTTATCAAAATAAAATGTAGCCTATGTTACTCGCAAAGCATGTAGCATTCTATCTTAAAATAATTTTTGGAATTCAACCAGTAGTTCCAGAGATTACCCTCCGCAAACAAACAAAGTCACAAATTTTACCTCTTTATTAATAGTATAGATATATTAGTATAGATTCAACTCGAGTAGAAAACTTACGCAGCCCATGACATGACATGACCGACCCGAAATACTCGTACATAATGAAACACTTAAAATGAATACAGCTTCGAACTAAAGCATAGGTAAATACAATTTACTTTTATTTGATCATTGTCTTCTTTTGTTGCTGATAGCAGGGGCAAAAGGATAATATTATATTTAAGGTTTAGAGAGAATAAGATTGTAGCATAAAGTACAGAGTTGATGCGACTATATTGCTGTGAAATCTGCGGACACCGTTATTTTATTTATACCGTAACTACATATACTTTTCAGTTTGTATTACAATAAAAAATAAAATCTATTTACGTTAAGAAATAATAGTATTCGATAGATGCTCGAGAGGAGTTCGATGGCGTAGTGGTTAACGCACTCGGCCTGCGATTGCAGAAGTTAGCAACTTTCGCAATGGCCGGTCATCGGATGGGTGACCAAATATGTATCAACTCGAGCTGCTCCGTGCTCGGCGGAAGGCACGTGAAGCCGTTGGTCCCGGCTGCATTAGCAGTCGTTAACAACCACCAATCCGCACTGGGCTCTTGTGGTGGTTTATGGCCCGTTCTCCATATCCATCCAAAGAGAAGGCTCGTGCTCTAGCAGTGGGGACATAAAAATGAGCAATGAGCTGATGATGATATGCATATATGTATGTATGTATGTATGTATGTATGTATGTATGTATGTATGTATGTATGTATGTATGTATGTATGTATGTATGTATGTATGTATGTATGTATGTATGTATGTATGTATGTATGTATGTATGTATGTATGTATGTATGTATGTATGTATGTATGTATGTATGTATGTATGTATGTATGTATGTATGTATGTATGTATGTATGTATGTATGTATGTATGTATGTATGTATGTATGTATGTATGTATGTATGTATGTATGTATGTATGTATGTATGTATGTATGTATGTATGTATGTATGTATGTATGTATGTTTGTTTGTTTGTTTGTTTGTTTGTTTGTTTGTTTGTTTGTTTGTTTGTTTGTTTGTTTGTTTGTTTGTTTGTTTGTTTGTTTGTTTGTATGTATGTATGTATGTATGTATGTATATTTGAGCGATGTTGATTGATCTATCTTCATTCAGTCAATCAGCCAAGACTTTACTATATTTACAGAAAACAGATGTAGGTGTAACGAGAAATGTAAGCTGATTAAATTCCTCCTTTCGTTATACGATTTGAGAGCGTTAAGTAATTATAGGAAATTCGAGGAAAAATATCGCGTCTCAAGTAATGTGTTAGTAGCATTGGCATTGAGATTGAGACGCGGGGCGTGATTAAATTACCGCCGCCATTTTGTGAATGGCGCTAGATTTTTTTAATGAAAAACTTTCACAGCTGAGAGATTTTAAAATACTACATGTTATTGAGTTAATATTATCGTATTTCTTTACACAGGGGAAGATCCTATGGATGTTCAAATGGATCATTATTATCATCAACCTAATAGTATCCCACTGCTGGGTTTAAGCTTGCCACATAAATGTATCATGGGGAGAAGGAAAAGAGTGCTGAAAAAAAAGTGATGTCGAACAGTTAGTTATTTTAATATAACGATTGTAGTGCCATTGTGTACTCTGGTGGACTCTGGTAAAAACCAGGTGGTCTGTATTCAATTGTTGCTAAAGTCAAAAATCAATTTCTGAACAATATTTAAAATGTCGATCACTGGTTCTTGTTGAAAACTGGTGCCACAACGATACTTTAAATTTTTTTTACCGCGGCTTTGCTCGCGTAGACTTTTTAATTATTGTTTAAGTTTTGTATAAATTACTCTTAATTTTTTTTTGCGTTACAATAAATGCACACGATTTCCATTTGATCAGGAGATACCGATCCATCTAGTCATCATCATCATCATCTCAGCCAAAAGACGTCCACTGCTGGACAAAGGCCTCCCCCAAGGATCTCCACAACGACCGGTTTTGTGCTGCTCGCATCCAGCGGCTTCCCGCGACCTTCACCAGATCGTCGGTCCACCTTGTTGGAGGCCTGCCCACACTGCGCTTTCCGGTACGCGGTCGCGACTCGAGGACTGCTCCGCCCCAGCGGCCATCAGTCCTGCGAGCAATGTGCCCTGCCCACTGCCACTTGAGCTTATATCATATTGTGGTCATAATTATGTAACATATGAGGAACTCGATGGCGCAATAGGTAACGCGCCCAGTCTGCGATTGCTGACGTTAAGTAACTTTCGCAAAGGCCGGTCATCGGATGGGTTACCAAAAATGTATCATCTCGAGCTCCTCCGTGCATCGGAAGACACGTAAAGTCGTTAGTCCCGGCTGCATTAGCAGTCGTTAACAACGTTTATGGCCCGTTCTCCCTATCCATCTATAGGGAAGGCTCGTGCCCCAGCAGTGGGGACATAAAATGAGCTGATGATGATGATGGGTCAGAAACTCATTAGTTTTTAGCAACAAATACAGACCACCTGCGTTGACGATAACTGTGTCAAAAACTGGTGCATTTGCGTTAGTAATAATAAGTACAAAAGTCTTAGGGCCTTACAAATAAACAAAGGACTTCTTGGCGGGAAAGTGAAGAGTCATGTCTGCGGTTTTGTGTTGAAAATTTGTGTTATATCGAATATTAATGTGAAATAATGGGCACTGGGCCCGCGTGGTGGTTTATGGCCCATTGTCCCTGTCTCTATCTACTGACCCTGATAGGTAGGGTATGGCAGTTGGAACTACGGGTCCGGCTGTCTTTTCAAGACTACCACGGGACTTCGGATCCTAAGCCCCCTGCTGATCCGTGTGGCTATGTAGTTAGCTGTAGAGGTGAGAATTTTCGTTTGTCTGGTTGAAGTCTGGCCAGGCTTCCATCTCGTGCGCAGCGAGCGGGTCCGAGTAGCGGTCTCGGTGGGGTCCGAAGCGAAAGGTTCTGCGGGGCACGTGAGTTGTCCATAGTTGGTTGTTCTGCTCGGTGGTTCTCATTGAGTATAGAATAGAAAAGAATAGAATATTTTATTTATGTCCTGAATAATAAATAAATTAAATTAAATTATAACTTAAATAACTGTTAACTTGACTTATCAGTTGTGGACCAGATGAATGGCTGAATT